>CM042696.1:367103562-367269377 GCA_023614405.1 Avena insularis | reverse complement strand
ATGCAATGACACTGGTGGATCCATGTGTGGTCTGTGGGAAGAACACACATGCAATGACACCGGTGATATGTGGTCTGTGAAAAGAACACACATGCAATGACTCTAGCTGTGGTTAATGAGAAGAGCAGACATGCAATGACACTGGGTGTGGTTCATGATATGGTTTGTGAGAAGAACCCACATTCAATGACTCTGGTGGATCCTTACGTGGTATGTGAGAATAACACACATGCAATGACACTGGTGGATCCATGTGTGGTCTTTGGGAAGAACACACATGCAATGACGCTGGTGATATGTGGTCTGTGAGAAGAACACACATCCAATGACTCTAGCTGTGGTTCATGAAAAGAGCAGACATGCAATGACACCAGTGGATCCATGTGTGGTTCATGGGAAGATCACACATGCAATGACACTTGGTGGATCCATGTGTGGTCTGTGGGAAGACCACACATGCAATGACATTGGTGGATCCATGTGTGGTCTGTGGGAAGAACACACATGCAATGACACTGGTGGATCCATGTGTGGTTCATGGGAAGAACACTCATGCAATGACACCGGTGATATGTGGTTTGTGAGAAGAACACACATGCAATGACACTGGGTGGATCCATGTGTGGTCTGTGGGAAGAACACACATGCAGTGACACTGGTGGATCCATGTGTGGTTTGTGGGAAGAACACACATACAATGACACAGGTTATATGTGGTCTGTGAGAAGAACACACATGCAATGACTCTAGCCGTGGTTCATGAAAAGAGCAGAGATGCGATGGCACTGGTGAATCCATGTGTGGTCTCTGAGAAGAACACACATGTAATGACTCTAGCTGTGGTTCATGAAAAGAGTAGACATGCGATGGCACTAGTGGATCCATGTGTGGTCTGTGGGAAGAACACACATGCAATGACTCTGGTTATATGTGGTTTGTGAGAAGAACACACATGCAATGACTCTAGCTGTGGTTAATGAGAGGAGAAGACATGCAATGACACCGGTGGATCCATGTGGGGTTAATGAGAAGAACACACATGCAATGATACTCGGTGTAGTTCATGATATGGTTTGTGAGAAGAACACGCATGCAATGACTCTAGCTGTGGTTCATGGGAAGAACACACATGCAATGACACTGGGTGGATCCATGTGTGGTTTGTAAGAAGAAAACAAATGAAATGACACTGGTGGATCCATGTGGTCTTTGGGAAGAATACACATGCAATGACACGGTGATATGTGGTGCATGAGAAGAACACACATGCAATGAATCTAGCTGTGGTTCATGAAAAGAGCGGACATGCATGCGATGACACTGCTGGATCCATGTGTGGTTCATGGGAAGAACACACATGCAATGACACTGGGTGGATCCATGTGTGGTCAATAGGAAGAACACACATGCAATGTCTCTAGTGATATGTGGTTTGTGAGAAGAACACACATCCAATGACTCTAGCTGTGGTTCATGAAAAGAGCAGACATGCAATGCCACTGGTGGATCCATGTGTGGTCTATGAGAAGAACACACATGGAATGACACTGGTGGATCCATGTGTGGTCTTTGGGAAGAACACACATGCAATGACACAGGTGATATGTGGTTTGTGAGAAGAACACACATGCAATGACTCTAGCTGTGGTTCATGAAAAGAGTAGACATGCGATAACACTGGTGGATCCATGTGTGGTTCATGGGAAGAACACACATGCAATGACAGTGGTGGATCCATGTGTGGTCTATGGGAAGAACACACATGCAATGACTCTGGTGATATGTGGTTTGTGAGAAGAACACACATGCAATGACTCTAGCTGTGGTTAATGAGAAGAGTATACATGCAATGACACCGGTGGATCCATGTGTGGTCTGTGGGAAGAACACTCATGCAATGACTCTGGTGATATGTGGTTTCTGAGAAGAACACACATGCAATGACTCTAGCTGTGGTTAATGAGAAGAGAAGACATGCAATGACACCGGTGGATCCATGTGGGGTTAATGAGAAGAACAAACATGCAATGACACTCGGTGTAGTTCATGATATGGTTTGTGAGAAGAACACGCATGCAATGACTCTAGCTGTGGTTCATGGGAAGAACACACATGCAATGACACTGGGTGGATCCATGTGTGGTGTGTGAGAAGAACACACATGCAATGACACTGGTGGATCCATGTGTGGTCTTTGGGAAGAATACACATGCAATGACACAGGTGATATGTGGTCTGTGAGAAGAACACACATGCAATGACTCTAGCTGTGGTTCATGAAAAGAGGAGACATGCGATGGCACTGCTGGATCCATGTGTGGTTCATGGGAAGAACACACATGCAATGACACTGGGTGGATCCATGTGTGGTCTATGGGAAGAACACACATGCAATGACTCTGGTGATATGTGGTTTGTGAGAAGAACACACATGCAATGACTCTGGTGATATGTGGTTTGTGAGAAGAACACACATGCAATGACTCTAGCTGTGGTTCATGAAAAGAGCCGACATGCGATGGCACTGGTGGATCCATGTGTGGTCTGTGAGAAGAACACACATGGAATGACACTGGTGGATCCATGTGTGGTCTTTGGGAAGAACACACATGCAATGACACAGGTGATATGTGGTTTGTGAGAAGAACACACATGCAATGACTCTAGCTGTGGTTCATGAAAAGAGCAGACATGCGATGACACTGGTGGATCCATGTGTGGTTCATGGGAAGAACACACATGCAATGACACTGGTGGATCCATGTGTGGTCTATGGGAAGAACACACATGCAATGACTCTGGTGATATGTGGTTTGTGAGAAGAACACACATGCAATGACTCTAGCTGTGGTTCATGAAAAGAGCAGACATGCAATGACACCAGTGGATCCATGTGTGGTTCATGGGAAGAACACACATGCAATGACACTGGTGGATCCATGTGTGGTCTATGGGAAGAACACACATGCAATGACTCTGGTGATATGTGGTTTGTGAGAAGAACACACATGCAATGACTCTAGCTGTGGTTAATGAGAAGAGTAGACATGCAATGACACCGGTGGATCCATGTGTGGTTAATGAGAATAACACACATGCAATGACACTGGGTGTGGTTCATGATATGGTTTGTGAGAAGAACACGCATGCAATGACTCCAGTTGAGGTTCATGGGAAGAACACACATGCAATGACAATAGGTGGATCCATGTGTGGTATGTGGGAAGAACACACATGCAATGACACTGGTGGATCCATGTGTGGTCTATGGGAAGAACACACATGCAATGACACTGGTGGATCCATGTGTGGTCTGTGGGAAGAACACACATGCAATGACACAGGTGTTATGTGGTCTGTGAAAAGAACACACATGCAATGACACCGGTGATATGTGGTTTGTGAGAAAAATAGACATGCAATGACTCTAGCTGTGGTTAATGAGAAGAGAAGGCATGCTATGACACCGGTGGATCCATGTGGGGTTAATGAGAAGAACACACATGTAATGACACTGGGTGTGGTTCATGATATGGTTTCTGAGAAGAACACACATGCAATGACACTGGTGGATCCTTATGTGGTCTGTGAGAATAGCACACATGCAATGACACTGGTGGATCCATGTGTGGTTCATGGGAAGAACACACATGCAATGACGCTGGTGGATCCAGGTGTGGTCTTTGGGAAGAACACGCATGCAATGACACTGGTGATATGTGGTCTATGAGAAGAACACACATACAATGACTCTAGCATGGTTCATGAAAAGGCGGATATGCAATGACACTGGTGGATCCATGTGTGGTTTGTGAGAAGAACACACATGCAATGAAACTGGTGGATCCATGTGTGGTTCATTAGAAGACCACACATGCAATGACTCTAGTGATATGTGGTCTGTGAAAAGAAGAGACATGCAATGACTCTAGTTGTGGTTAATGAGAAGAGCAGACATGCAATGACACCGGTGGATCCATGTGTGGTTCATGAGAAGAACACACATGCAATCACACTGGTGTGGTCCATGATATGGTTTGTCGAAGAACACACATGCAATGACACTGGTGGATCCTTATGTGGTCTGTGAGAATAGCACACATGCAATGACACTTGTGGATCCATGTGTGGTTCATGGGAAGAACACACATGCAATGACTGGTGGATCCAGGTGTGGTCTTTGGGAAGAACACACATGCAATGACACTGGTGATATGTGGTCTATGAGAAGAACACACATACAATGACTCTAGCTGTGGTTCATGAAAAGGGCAGATATGCAATGACACTGGTGGATCCATGTGTGGTTTGTGAGAAGAACACACATGCAATGGCTGGTGGATCCATGTGGTTCATTAGAAGACCACACATGCAATGACTCTAGTGATATGTGGTCTGTGAAAAGAAGAGACATGCAATGACTCTAGCTGTGGTTAATGAGAAGAGCAGACATGCAATGACACCGGTGGATCCATGTGTGGTTCATGAGAAGAACACACATGCAATGACACTGGGTGTGGTCCATGATATGGTTTGTCAGAAGAACACACATGCAATAACTCTAGCTGTGGTTCATGAAAAGAGCACGTATGCGATGACTATAGCTGTGGTTTATGGGAAGAGCTAACATACAATGACAGGTGGATCCATGTGGTTCATGGGAAGAACACACATGCAATGAAACTGGTGGATCCATGTGTGGTCTGTGGGAAGACCACACATGCAATGACAGTGGTGGATCCATGTGTGGTCTGTGAGAATAACACACATCCAATGACTCTAGCTGTGGTTCATGAAAAGAGCGATGCAATGACACTGGTGGATCCATGTGTGGTTCATGGGAAGAACACACATGCAATGACACTGGGTGGATCCATGTGTGGTCTGTGGGAAGAACACACATGCAATGACACTGGTGGATCCATGTGTGGTTCATGGGAAGAACACACATGCAATGACACTGGGTGGATCCATGTGTGGTCTGTGGGAAGAACACACATGCAATGACACAGGTGATATGTGGTCTGTGAGAAGAACACACATGCAATGACTCTAGTTGTGGTTCATGAAAAGAGCAGACATGCGATAGCACTGGTGGATCTATGTGTGGTCTGTGAGAAGAACACACATGTAATGACTCTAGCTGTGGTTCATGAAAAGAGTAGACATGCGATGGCACTGGTGGATCCATGTGTGGTCTGTGGGAAGAACACACATGCAATGACTCTGGTGATATGTGGTTTGTGAGAAGTACACACATGCAATGACTCTAGCTGTGGTTAATGAGAAGAGCAGACATGCAATGACACCGGTGGATCCATGTGGGGTTAATGACAAGAACACACATGCAATGACACTCGGTGTAGTTCATGATATGGTTTGTGAGAAGAACACGCATGCAGTGACTCTAGCTGTGGTTCATGGGAAGAACACACATGCAATGACACTGGGTGGATCCATGTGTGGTTTGTGAGAAGAACACACATGCAATGACACTGGTGGATCCATGTGTGGTCTTTGGGAAGAATACACATGCAATGACACATGTGATATGTGGTCTGTGAGAAGAACACACTTGCAATGACTCTAGCTATGGTTCATGAAAAGAGAAGACATGCGATGACACTGGTGGATCCATGTGTGGTTCATGGGAAGAACACACATGCAATGAATCTAGCTGTGGTTCATGAAAAGAGTAGACATGCGATGGCACTGGTGGATCCATGTGTGGTCTGTGGTTAGAACACACATGCAATGACTCTGGTGATATGTGGTTTGTGAGAAGAACACACATGCAATGACTCTAGCTGTGGTTAATGAGAAGAGAAGACATGCAATGACACCGGTGGATCCATGTGGGGTTAATGAGAAGAACACACATGCCATAACACTCGTTGTAGTTCATGATATGGTTTGTGAGAAGAACATGCAAGCAATGACTCTAGCTGTGGTTCATGGGAAGAACACACATGCAATGACACTGGGTGGATCCATGTGTGGTTTGTGAGAAGAACACACATGCAATGACACTGGTGGATCCATGTGTGGTCTTTGGGAATAATACACATGCAATGACACAGGTGATATGTGGTCTGTGAGAAGAACACATATGCAATGACTCTAGCTGTGGTTCATGAAAAGAGCAGACATGCGATGGCACTGTTGGATCCATGTGTGGTTCATGGGAATAACACACATGCAATGACACTGGGTGGGTCCATGTGTGGTCAATGGGAAGAACACACATGCAATGACTCTAGTGATATGTGGTTTGTGAGAAGAACACACATCCAATGACTCTAGCTGTGGTTTATGAAAAGAGCAGACATGCGATGGCACTAGTGGATCCATGTGTGGTCTATGAGAAGAACACACATGGAATGACACTGGTGGATCCATGTGTGGTCTTTGGGAAGAACACACATGCAATGACACAGGTGATATGTGGTCTGTGAGAAGAACACACATGCAATGACTCTAGCTGTGGTTCATGAAAAGAGCAGACATGCGATGGCACTGGTGGATCTATGTGTGGTCTGTGAGAAGAACACACATGTAATGACTCTAGCTGTGGTTCATGAAAAGAGTAGACATGCGATGGCACTGGTGGATCCATGTGTGGTCTGTGCGAAGAACACACATGCAATGACTCTAGTGATATGTGGTTTGTGAGAAGTACACACATGCAATGACTCTAGCTGTGGTTAATGAGAAGAGCAGACATGCAATGACACCGGTGGATCCATGTGGGGTTAATGAGAAGAACACACATGCAATGACACTGGTAGTTCATAGTGATATGGTTTGTGAGAAGAACACGTAATGCAATGACTCTAGTCATGGTTCATGGGAAGAGACATGCAATGACACTGGTGGATCCATGTGTGATTTGTGAGAAGAACACACATGCAATGACACTGGTGGATCCATGTGTGGTCTTTGGGAAGAATACACATGCAATGACACATGTGATATGTGGTCTGTGAGAAGAACACACTTGCAATGACTCTAGCTATGGTTCATGAAAAGAGAAGACATGCGATGACACTGGTGGATCCATGTGTTGTTCATGGGAAGAACACACATGCAATGACACTGGTGGATCCATGTGTGGTCTATGGGAAGAACACACATGCAATGACTCTGGTGATATGTGGTTTGTGAGAAGAACACACATGCAATGACTCTAGCTGTGGTTAATGAGAAGAGCAGTCATGCAATGACATCGGTGGATCCATGTGTGGTTAATGAGAAGAACACACATGCAATGACACTGGGTGTGGTTCATGATTTGGTTTGTGAGAAGAACACGCATGCAATCACTTTAGCAGTGGTTCATGGGAAGAACACACATGCAATGACACTCGGTGGATCCATGTGTGGTCTGTGGGAAGAACACACACGCAATGACACTAGTGGATCCATGTGTGGTTCATGGGAAGAACACACATGCAATGACACTGGTGGATCCATGTGTGGTCCGTGGGAAGAACACACATGCAATGACACCGGTGATATGTGGTCTGTGAAAAGAACACACATGCAATGACTCTAGCTGTGGTTAATGAGAAGAGCAGACATGCAATGACACTGGGTGTGGTTCATGCTATGGTTTTGAGAAGAACCCACATTCAATGACTCTGGTGGATCTCACGTGGTATGTGAGAATAACACACATGCAATGACATCGGTGGATCCATGTGTGTCTTTGGGAAGAACACACATGCAATGACCAGTGATATGTGGTTCTGAGAAGAACACACATCCAATGACTCTAGCTGTGGTTCATGAAAAGAGCAGACATGCAATGACACCAGTGGATCCATGTGTGGTTCATGGGAAGATCACACATGCAATGACACTTGGTGGATCCATGTGTGGTCTGTGGGAAGACCACACATGCAATGACATTGGTGGATCCATGTGTGGTCTGTGGGAAGAACACACATGCAATGACACTGGTGGATCCATGTGTGGTTCATGGGAAGAACACTCATGCAATGACACCGGTGATATGTGGTTTGTGAGAAGAACACACATGCAATGACACTGGGTGGATCCATGTGTGGTCTGTGGGAAGAACACACATGCAGTGACACTGGTGGATCCATGTGTGGTTTGTGGGAAGAACACACATACAATGACACAGGTTATATGTGGTCTGTGAGAAGAACACACATGCAATGACTCTAGCCGTGGTTCATGAAAAGAGCAGAGATGCGATGGCACTGGTGAATCCATGTGTGGTCTCTGAGAAGAACACACATGTAATGACTCTAGCTGTGGTTCATGAAAAGAGTAGACATGCGATGGCACTAGTGGATCCATGTGTGGTCTGTGGGAAGAACACACATGCAATGACTCTGGTTATATGTGGTTTGTGAGAAGAACACACATGCAATGACTCTAGCTGTGGTTAATGAGAGGAGAAGACATGCAATGACACCGGTGGATCCATGTGGGGTTAATGAGAAGAACACACATGCAATGATACTCGGTGTAGTTCATGATATGGTTTGTGAGAAGAACACGCATGCAATGACTCTAGCTGTGGTTCATGGGAAGAACACACATGCAATGACACTGGGTGGATCCATGTGTGGTTTGTGAGAAGAACACACATGCAATGACACTGGTGGATCCATGTGTGGTCTTTGGGAAGAATACACATGCAATGACACAGGTGATATGTGGTCTGTGAGAAGAACACACATGCAATGAATCTAGCTGTGGTTCATGAAAAGAGCAGACATGCGATGACACTGCTGGATCCATGTGTGGTTCATGGGAAGAACACACATGCAATGACACTGGGTGGATCCATGTGTGGTCAATAGGAAGAACACACATGCAATGTCTCTAGTGATATGTGGTTTGTGAGAAGAACACACATCCAATGACTCTAGCTGTGGTTCATGAAAAGAGCAGACATGCAATGCCACTGGTGGATCCATGTGTGGTCTATGAGAAGAACACACATGGAATGACACTGGTGGATCCATGTGTGGTCTTTGGGAAGAACACACATGCAATGACACAGGTGATATGTGGTTTGTGAGAAGAACACACATGCAATGACTCTAGCTGTGGTTCATGAAAAGAGTAGACATGCGATAACACTGGTGGATCCATGTGTGGTTCATGGGAAGAACACACATGCAATGACAGTGGTGGATCCATGTGTGGTCTATGGGAAGAACACACATGCAATGACTCTGGTGATATGTGGTTTGTGAGAAGAACACACATGCAATGACTCTAGCTGTGGTTAATGAGAAGAGTATACATGCAATGACACCGGTGGATCCATGTGTGGTCTGTGGGAAGAACACTCATGCAATGACTCTGGTGATATGTGGTTTCTGAGAAGAACACACATGCAATGACTCTAGCTGTGGTTAATGAGAAGAGAAGACATGCAATGACACCGGTGGATCCATGTGGGGTTAATGAGAAGAACAAACATGCAATGACACTCGGTGTAGTTCATGATATGGTTTGTGAGAAGAACACGCATGCAATGACTCTAGCTGTGGTTCATGGGAAGAACACACATGCAATGACACTGGGTGGATCCATGTGTGGTGTGTGAGAAGAACACACATGCAATGACACTGGTGGATCCATGTGTGGTCTTTGGGAAGAATACACATGCAATGACACAGGTGATATGTGGTCTGTGAGAAGAACACACATGCAATGACTCTAGCTGTGGTTCATGAAAAGAGGAGACATGCGATGGCACTTATGGATCCATGTGTGGTCCATGGGAAGAACACACATGCAATGACACTGGGTGGATCCATGTGGTCTTTGGGAAGAACACACATGCAATGACTCTGGTGATATGTGGTTTGTGAGAAGAACACACATGCAATGACTCTGGTGATATGTGGTTTGTGAGAAGAACACACATGCAATGACTCTAGCTGTGGTTCATGAAAAGAGCCGACATGCGATGGCACTGGTGGATCCATGTGTGGTCTGTGAGAAGAACACACATGGAATGACACTGGTGGATCCATGTGTGGTCTTTGGGAAGAACACACATGCAATGACACAGGTGATATGTGGAGCCAGAGAAGAACACATGCAATGACTCTAGCTGTGGTTCATGAAAAGAGGACATGCGATGACATGGTGGATCCATGTGTGGTTCATGGGAAGAACACGCATGCAATGACACTAGTGGATCAAAGTGAGGTCTGTGGGAAGAACACACATGCAATGACTCTGGTGATATGTGGTTTGTGAGAAGAACACACATGCAATGACTCTAGCTGTGGTTCATGAAAAGAGCAGACATGCAATGACACCAGTGGATCCATGTGTGGTTCATGGGAAGAACACACATGCAATGACACTGGTGGATCCATGTGTGGTCTATGGGAAGAACACACATGCAATGACTCTGGTGATATGTGGTTTGTGAGAAGAACACACATGCAATGACTCTAGCTGTGGTTAATGAGAAGAGTAGACATGCAATGACACCGGTGGATCCATGTGTGGTTAATGAGAATAACACACATGCAATGACACTGGGTGTGGTTCATGATATGGTTTGTGAGAAGAACACGCATGCAATGACTCCAGTTGAGGTTCATGGGAAGAACACACATGCAATGACAATAGGTGGATCCATGTGTGGTATGTGGGAAGAACACACATGCAATGACACTGGTGGATCCATGTGTGGTCTATGGGAAGAACACACATGCAATGACACTGGTGGATCCATGTATGGTCTGTGGGAAGAACACACATGCAATGACACAGGTGTTATGTGGTCTGTGAAAAGAACACACATGCAATGACACCGGTGATATGTGGTTTGTGAGAAAAATAGACATGCAATGACTCTAGCTGTGGTTAATGAGAAGAGAAGGCATGCTATGACACCGGTGGATCCATGTGGGGTTAATGAGAAGAACACACATGTAATGACACTGGGTGTGGTTCATGATATGGTTTCTGAGAAGAACACACATGCAATGACACTGGTGGATCCTTATGTGGTCTGTGAGAATAGCACACATGCAATGACACTGGTGGATCCATGTGTGGTTCATGGGAAGAACACACATGCAATGACGCTGGTGGATCCAGGTGTGGTCTTTGGGAAGAACACACATGCAATGACACTGGTGATATGTGGTCTATGAGAAGAACACACATACAATGACTCTAGCTGTGGTTCATGAAAAGGGCAGATATGCAATGACACTGGTGGATCCATGTGTGGTTTGTGAGAAGAACACACATGCAATGAAACTGGTGGATCCATGTGTGGTTCATTAGAAGACCACACATGCAATGACTCTAGTGATATGTGGTCTGTGAAAAGAAGAGACATGCAATGACTCTAGGTGTGGTTAATGAGAAGAGCAGACATGCAATGACACCGGTGGATCCATGTGTGGTTCATGAGAAGAACACACATGCAATGACACTGGGTGTGGTCCATGATATGGTTTGTCAGAAGAACACACATGCAATGACACTGGTGGATCCTTATGTGGTCTGTGAGAATAGCACACATGCAATGACACTGGTGGATCCATGTGTGGTTCATGGGAAGAACACACATGCAATGACGCTGGTGGATCCAGGTGTGGTCTTTGGGAAGAACACACATGCAATGACACTGGTGATATGTGGTCTATGAGAAGAACACACATACAATGACTCTAGCTGTGGTTCATGAAAAGGGCAGATATGCAATGACACTGGTGGATCCATGTGTGGTTTGTGAGAAGAACACACATGCAATGAAACTGGTGGATCCATGTGTGGTTCATTAGAAGAACACACATGCAATGACTCTAGTGATATGTGGTCTGTGAAAAGAAGAGACATGCAATGACTCTAGCTGTGGTTAATGAGAAGAGCAGACATGCAATGACACCGGTGGATCCATGTGTGGTTCATGAGAAGAACACACATGCAATGACACTGGGTGTGGTCCATGATATGGTTTGTCAGAAGAACACACATGCAATAACTCTAGCTGTGGTTCATGAAAAGAGCACGTATGCGATGACTATAGCTGTGGTTTATGGGAAGAGCTAACATACAATGACACTGGTGGATCCATGTGTGGTTCATGGGAAGAACACACATGCAATGACACTTGGTGGATCCATGTGTGGTCTGTGGGAAGACCACACATGCAATGACAGTGGTGGATCCATGTGTGGTCTGTGAGAATAACACACATCCAATGACTCTAGCTGTGGTTCATGAAAAGAGCGATGCAATGACACTGGTGGATCCATGTGTGGTTCATGGGAAGAACACACATGCAATGACACTGGGTGGATCCATGTGTGGTCTGTGGGAAGAACACACATGCAATGACACTGGTGGATCCATGTGTGGTCTGTCATAAGAACACACATGCAATGACTCTGGTGATATGTGGTTTGTGAAAAGAACAGACAAGCAATGACTCTAGTTGTGGTTAATGAGAAGAGCAGACATGCAATGACACCAGTGGATCCATGTGGGGTTAATGAGAAGAACACACATGCAATGACACTAGGTGTGGTTCATGATATGGTTTGTGAGAAGAACACGCATGCAATAACACTGGTGGATCCTTACATGGTGTGTGAGAATAACACACATGCAATGACACTGTTGGATCCATGTGTGGTTCATGGGATGAACACACATGCAATGACACTGGTGGATCCATGTGTGGTCTTTGGTAAGAACACACATGCAATAACACTGGTGATATGTGGTCTGTGATAAGAACACACATCGAATGACTCTAGCTGTGGTTCATGAAAAGAGCAGACATGCAATGACACTGGTGGATCCATGTGTGGTTCATGGGAAGAACACACATGCAATGACACTGGGTGGATCAATGTGTGGTTTGTGAGAATAACACACATGCAACGACACTGGTGGATCCATGTGTGGTTCATGGGAAGAACACACATGCAATGACTCTCGTGATATGTGATTTGTGAAAAGAACATACATGCAATGACTCTAGCTGTAGTTAATGAGAAGAGCAGACATGCAATGACACCGGTAGATCCATGTGTGGTTTTCGATAAGAACACACATTCAATGAAACTGGGTGTGGTTCATGATATGGTTTGTAAGAAGAACATACATGCAATGACTCTAGCTGTGGTTCATGAAAAGAGCAAGCATGCGATGACTCTAGTTGTGGTTCATGGGAAGAGCAGACATACAATGACACTTGTGGATCCATGTGTGGTTTGTGAGAAGAACACACATGCAATGCCACTGGTGGATCCATGTGTGGTCTTTGGGAAGAACACACATGCAATGACACTGGTGGATCCATGTGTGGTTCATGGGAAGAACACACATGCATTGACACCGGTGATATGTGGTTTGTGAGAAGAACACCCATGCAATGACTCTAGCTGTGGTTCATGAAAAGAGCAGACATGCATTGACACCGGTGGATCCATGTGGGGTTAATGAGAAGAACACACATGCAATGACACTGGGTGTTGTTCATGATATGGTTTGTGAGAAGAACACACATGGAATGACACTGGTGGATCCATGTGTGGTATGTGAGAAGAACACACATGCAATGACACTAGGTGTGGTTTGTGAGAAGAACACACGTGCAATGACACTGGTGGATCCATGTGTGGTCTTTGGGAAAAACACACATGCTATGACACTGGTGATATGTGGTCTATGAGAAGAACACACATCCAGTGACTCTAGCTGTGGTTCATGAAAAGAGCAGACATGCAATGACACTGGTGGATCCATGTGTGGTTCATGGGAAGAACACACATGCAATGACACTGGGTGGATCCATGTGTGGTTTGTGAGAAGAACACACATGCAATGAAACTGGTGGATCCATGTGTGGTTCATTAGAAGACCACACATGCAATGACTCTAGTGATATGTGGTCTGTGAAAAGAAGAGACATGCAATGACTCTAGTTGTGGTTAATGAGAATAGCAGACATGCAATGACACCGGTGGATCCATGTGTGGTTCATGAGAAGAACACACATGCAATGACACTGGGTGTGGTCCATGATATGGTTTGTCAGAAGAACACACATGCAATGACACTGGTGGATCCTTATGTGGTCTGTGAGAATAGCACACATGCAATGACACTGGTGGATCCATGTGTGGTTCATGGGAAGAACACACATGCAATGACGCTGGTGGATCCAGGTGTGGTCTTTGGGAAGAACACACATGCAATGACACTGGTGATATGTGGTCTATGAGAAGAACACACATACAATGACTCTAGCTGTGGTTCATGAAAAGGGCAGATATGCAATGACACTGGTGGATCCATGTGTGGTTTGTGAGAAGAACACACATGCAATGAAACTGGTGGATCCATGTGTGGTTCATTAGAAGAACACACATGCAATGACTCTAGTGATATGTGGTCTGTGAAAAGAAGAGACATGCAATGACTCTAGCTGTGGTTAATGAGAAGAGCAGACATGCAATGACACCGGTGGATCCATGTGTGGTTCATGAGAAGAACACACATGCAATGACACTGGGTGTGGTCCATGATATGGTTTGTCAGAAGAACACACATGCAATAACTCTAGCTGTGGTTCATGAAAAGAGCACGTATGCGATGACTATAGCTGTGGTTCATGGGAAGAGCTAACATACAATGACACTGGTGGATCCATGTGTGGTTCATGGGAAGAACACACATGCAATGACACTTGGTGGATCCATGTGTGGTCTGTGGGAAGACCACACATGCAATGACAGTGGTGGATCCATGTGTGGTCTGTGAGAATAACACACATCCAATGACTCTAGCTGTGGTTCATGAAAAGAGCGATGCAATGACACTGGTGGATCCATGTGTGGTTCATGGGAAGAACACACATGCAATGACACTGGGTGGATCCATGTGTGGTCTGTGGGAAGAACACACATGCAATGACACTGGTGGATCCATGTGTGGTCTGTGATAAGAACACACATGCAATGACTCTGGTGATATGTGGTTTGTGAAAAGAACAGACAAGCAATGACTCTAGTTGTGGTTAATGAGAAGAGCAGACATGCAATGACACCAGTGGATCCATGTGGGGTTAATGAGAAGAACACACATGCAATGACACTAGGTGTGGTTCATGATATGGTTTGTGAGAAGAACACGCATGCAATAACACTGGTGGATCCTTACATGGTGTGTGAGAATAACACACATGCAATGACACTGTTGGATCCATGTGTGGTTCATGGGATGAACACACATGCAATGACACTGGTGGATCCATGTGTGGTCTTTGGTAAGAACACACATGCAATAACACCGTGATATGTGGTTCAGATAAGAACACACATCGAATGACTCTAGCTGTGGTTCATGAAAAGAGCAGACATGCAATGACACTGGTGGATCCATGTGTGGTTCATGGGAAGAACACACATGCAATGACACTGGGTGGATCAATGTGTGGTTTGTGAGAATAACACACATGCAACGACACTGGTGGATCCATGTGTGGTTCATGGGAAGAACACACATGCAATGACTCTCGTGATATGTGATTTGTGAAAAGAACATACATGCAATGATTCTAGCTGTAGTTAATGAGAAGAGCAGACATGCAATGACACCGGTAGATCCATGTGTGGTTTTCGATAAGAACACACATTCAATGAAACTGGGTGTGGTTCATGATATGGTTTGTAAGAAGAACATACATGCAATGACTCTAGCTGTGGTTCATGAAAAGAGCACGCATGCGATGACTCTAGTTGTGGTTCATGGGAAGAGCAGACATACAATGACACTTGTGGATCCATGTGGTTTAGAGAAGAACACACATGCAATGCCACTGGTGGATCCATGTGTGGTCTTTGGGAAGAACACACATGCAATGACACTGGATCCATGTGTGGTTCATGGGAAGAACACACATGCATTGACACCGGTGATATGTGGTTTGTGAGAAGAACACCCATGCAATGACTCTAGCTGTGGTTCATGAAAAGAGCAGACATGCATTGACACCGGTGGATCCATGTGGGGTTAATGAGAAGAACACACATGCAATGACACTGGGTGTTGATCATAATATCGTATTTTAGAAGAACACACAATCAATGACAGTAGGTGGATCCATGTGTGGAGAAGAACACACATGCAATGACACTGTGGTGGATCCATGTGTGGTCTTTGGGAAGAACACACATGCTATGACACTGGTGATATGTGGTCTATGAGAAGAACACACATCCAGTGACTCTAGCTGTGGTTCATGAAAAGAGCAGACATGCAATGACACTGGTGGATCCATGTGTGGTTCATGGGAAGAACACACATGCAATGACACTGGGTGGATCCATGTGTGGTTTGTGAGAAGAACACACATGCAATGACTCTGGTGATATGTGGTCTGTGAAAAAAACAGATATGAAATGACTCTAGTCGTGGTTAATGAGAAGAGTAGACATGTAATGACACCAGTGGATCCATGTGTGGTTTGTGAGAAGAACACACATGCAATGACACTGGGTGTGGTTCATGATATGGTTTGTAAGAAGAACACACATGCAATGACTCTAGCTGTGGTTCATAAAAAGAGCACGCATGCGATGACTCTAGATGTGGTTCATGGGAAGAGCAGACATAGAATGACACTGGTGGATCCATGTGTGGTTCATGGGAAGAACACACATGCAATGACACTGGTGGATCCATGCGTGGTCTATGGGAAGAACACACATGCAATGACACTGGTGGATCCATGTGTGGTTCATGGGAAGAACACACATGGAATGACAGCGGTGATATGTGGTTTGTGAGAAGAACACACATGCAATGACTCTAGCTGTGGTTCATGAAAAGAGCAGACATGCAATGACACCGGTAGATCCATGTGTGGTTTTCGATAAGAACACACATTCAATGAAACTGGGTGTGGTTCATGATATGGTTTGTAAGAAGAACATACATGCAATGACTCTAGCTGTGGTTCATGAAAAGAGCACGCATGCGATGACTCTAGTTGTGGTTCATGGGAAGAGCAGACATACAATGACACTTGTGGATCCATGTGTGGTTTGTGAGAAGAACACACATGCAATGCCACTGGTGGATCCATGTGTGGTCTTTGGGAAGAACACACATGCAATGACACTGGTGGATCCATGTGTGGTTCATGGGAAGAACACACATGCATTGACACCGGTGATATGTGGTTTGTGAGAAGAACACCCATGCAATGACTCTAGCTGTGGTTCATGAAAAGAGCAGACATGCATTGACACCGGTGGATCCATGTGGGGTTAATGAGAAGAACACACATGCAATGACACTGGGTGTTGTTCATGATATGGTTTGTGAGAAGAACACACATGGAATGACACTGGTGGATCCATGTGTGGTATGTGAGAAGAACACACATGCAATGACACTAGGTGTGGTTTGTGAGAAGAACACACGTGCAATGACACTGGTGGATCCATGTGTGGTCTTTGGGAAGAACACACATGCTATGACACTGGTGATATGTGGTCTATGAGAAGAACACACATCCAGTGACTCTAGCTGTGGTTCATGAAAAGAGCAGACATGCAATGACACTGGTGGATCCATGTGTGGTTCATGGGAAGAACACACATGCAATGACACTGGGTGGATCCATGTGTGGTTTGTGAGAAGAACACACATGCAATGACTCTGGTGATATGTGGTCTGTGAAAAAAACAGATATGAAATGACTCTAGTCGTGGTTAATGAGAAGAGTAGACATGTAATGACACCAGTGGATCCATGTGTGGTTTGTGAGAAGAACACACATGCAATGACACTGGGTGTGGTTCATGATATGGTTTGTAAGAAGAACACACATGCAATGACTCTAGCTGTGGTTCATAAAAAGAGCACGCATGCGATGACTCTAGCTGTGGTTCATGGGAAGAGCAGACATAGAATGACACTGGTGGATCCATGTGTGGTTCATGGGAAGAACACATATGCAATGACACTGGTGGATCCATGCGTGGTCTATGGGAAGAACACACATGCAATGACACTGGTGGATCCATGTGTGGTTCATGGGAAGAACACACATGGAATGACAGCGGTGATATGTGGTTTGTGAGAAGAACACACATGCAATGACTCTAGCTGTGGTTCATGAAAAGAGCAGACATGCAATGACACTGGTGGATCCATGTGTGGTTCATGGCAAGAACACACGTGCAATGACTCTGGTGGATCCATGTGTGGTTTGTGGGAAGAACACACATGCAATGACACTGGGTGGATCCATCTGTGGTCTGTGGGAAGAACACACATGCAATGACACTGGAGGATCCATGTGTGGTCTGTGGGAAGAACACACATGCAATGACACAGGTGATATGTGGTCTGTGAGAAGAACACACACGCAATGACTCTAGCCGTGGTTCATGAAAAGAGCAGACATGCGATGGCACTGGTGGATCCATGTGTGGTTGTGAGAATAACACACATGCAATGACACCGGTGGATCCATGTGTGGTCTGTGGGAAGAACACACATGCAATGACACTGGTGATATGTGGTTTGTGAGAAGAACACACATCCAGTGACTCTAGTGGATCCTTACATGTTTTATGAGTGGTTTATGAGAAGAACACACATCCAATGAACTCTAGTGGATCTATCTTGGCAGAATTTGATGTATGCCATGATGTATTTCATTGTACAAGACACTCACTTTCCATTTTTATACTACTCAGTATCACCCTTGGTTTTATGTGGTACTACTCAGTTTTGCCCCCCTCTCTATCTTTCGTAGAAGCACAAATCTGTGCTCACCCTATCTGCTACTCCCTGATTGGTTATCACAGTTGTCATGCGGATCATGCGCACCAACCGTTGATTCTGTGCGATCCAACAATGATCGTCGCACACGTCGTGCCCTTCACAGTATAGCGTGAGACAACACGGACGTCTCCCTCATCGAGACTTCTACAAGAAGGAACACGATGCCGTCCATGGAAAAAGTCGTGAGCGGTCATGTCATGTTTAATCAAGTCTGAAAAGCCTACTACTGCTACTACTACGCTACAACGCATGCGTCATCGAGTGCACGATCATCGATGGACAGCTGCAATTTATTGCCACTTGATTTTAATAAGACATATCCCATTTTTTACACAGCGGCTCTCAATCGCCTATTTTAGGGCCGTGTCAAACTTCGTACATAGAAATTGTGTGTGCGCCCTTTGCATGCGGCTCAATACAGAACTGCCATGCATGGCCCGGGAAAAAACGTGACGTCTTATGTCGCGTGCGAATGCGGCGGTGCAGCAACGAAACGTGCCTTGCTTCTATCCACCTTAACTATAGAGCCCCTCTCTGCACACCCACTCCCACTCTCGCTCACTGTCCCCACACAACCCTCTCCACTGTCCCACCAGCATCTGCAAACTCCCGAGAATACCCCGTCCGCGCCGGCGATGGCCGAGGAGGATAAGATGGCCATCGTCGCCTCCGTGGCCGCCGGCGAGGAGGCCCCTGTCTCCTCGCCGGTCCCCCTCGACCTGTTGAAAGCAGCCGCTGTCCCTGTCCAGGCCCTACTGGAGGCATCGATGGCAGCCGCCGTTCCCGTCCATGCCCCCGTCCCAGCTACCGACGGAGCCGCCGAAGAGGAGCCCCCGCCGGCGAGGAGGCCCCCGCCGGTCACAATCATATCACACACTTCTTGGGCACCTACGATCCAGATAAGTACATCGCTCCGCTGAACCCATACTACACCGGCATCGACGAACTATGGTCGGAGGTAACTAGGGTTTGCTCCCCTCCCCTGGTTCTTCTACCGTTTGTTAGAAATAATGGGCTAATCTATTTAAAATTTAGCTGGTATTGTCATGTTTAATATTCTGGAATTAATCATGGAAATTGTGCCTAATTATCCAACACCGTTCCCATTGTTGGATGCTAGATCTTGGTTTATTAGGATTCGCTTGTTCGCATTTCGATTGCTCGATCTTCTTACACCATCTACTCCCCCATTTTCCCTTTCTTCCAATAGGTTTCCGGCAGCGACGTCTGCAACGATGACGAGTCCATTCACACCAAGGCTCGTCAGGTGCTGAGGAGGCTGCGGGCCGGCAAGTACGACGGCTTCCTCAGGGACCCCTACAGCTGCCCCTTCCGCAAGGGGGGCGTCTACTGCTTGACGAGTCACGCCACCGGCGGGACTGTCTTGAACACCTTACTAAAGCATGCAGAGGCCGCGGGCTCCGGCATCCACAAAAGAGGCAAGCCCGAGGCCGTGAACATCAACACCTACATCGCTGAACACCGTGCTCTCTGCATTCACCTCCGAAACCTCCAGCGGGTGGCCATCAAAGAGGGTCGCATGCCTGCAATCAGGCCCAAGTCCCCCAAGTCCAAGAAACTGGGCAGCAAGAAGTGGCGGAAGCACCAGAGGGAGATGGCGGAGGCGCGGGCGCTTGCAGGATGTGCCTGCAGCTGCGGCGGCTGCCCCTGTTGCTAAGCAGCTTCTTTCTAGCTATATCCTATTTCTGGCTGAATGCATCGAACCTCGTTAAGCAACCTACTTTCTATCGCTATATTCTATTTAGCTGCACACAGCTATATCTACATTTGTTTTGTTTTCTAAATGAATGTATTCTGCCTGGTGTGATTTGCTGCTCTAGATTTGCTACCTGATCGGAGGCAAAAAGAGGTCCAAAAGGGAACGAAATATCAAAGCAAGAATCTTCTCTAGATTTGCTACCAATTTGGGCAAAATGAAACATATATGTTTAGCGAGAGAGGAAAATGGCACTCTTTCAAACTTCCAGTTAAGAAGCTACCATCTTGACAAGCTACAAGACACATATATAAACATAACACAACGAGGATTAAATTTATTTTACTAGTATCACTTGATGCGCCTGACATCTTGGCAAGCTAACTGAGTTCCACAAAATATAAACATAACACTGACAAGTAAAATTTAATTCACTCCTCATCAGACCACTTGAGGTGCTTGCCATCATTCCAGGTACTCCACATCCGACGAACTGCTTTGTCCCAATTGGCATCTGACTTGGCTTTCCTATCTTCAGTGTCCTGCGCCACAATTAGCGGTGCATCACAGGCCTGATTGTTGCCGCTAGAAGATGCCGCCTCTCTGTTTGCCACTTCAGCTGCAGCCTCGCTGTCAGCTGCTTCTTTAGCTGCAAGCTCTCTTTCACCGCTTTGACCTCTCATCGTGCTTCAGATGCAGCCAATTTCTTCCCATATTCAACTTCAAACTCAGCTATTACGCATTTTCTACAAAGGCCTCCCCTAAGCTCGTCTTCCCTCTTTCAAATAGGGCAAAACACGAGGTAACGTAGAAAAAATGGATCTTCTTGTATAGCTGGTAGGTCACGTAAGCATCTATGGCTGCATACTTCAGGTTTATATCAGACAATGGCCACTCGTCCTAGAAATCGTGCCTATCCGTAGGGAAATCTTCCTTCATTGTGTCGTACGACTCATCGAGGATTCTAGTTGCGAGTGATGTCATTCCATCCTTTTTCCTGCCCCCTACGATCTTGACAAGACACTAAATATCGATCCAGTTGTGTGCAGGAATTATAATTTCCTCTTGATACAATTTCGAAAAATCAGTTGTTGTGTCGACAGTGCAGAAAACAATTCCCTTTTTTTCAAGGAACTAGCGCAGCGCCGGACATTTCCTGTCAGTCCTGAAAGTATGTAGTTTGTCATCACCAAAATTTGTAACTACAAATATTTTGTCAATGCAAGATCATCATCTCAATATAATTTTGAAAAGTTTAGTAAATGCAAGATCAAGACTCTCAACATTGTATTGTCATAATTTATTCGGTTTTGCTATTTCTCAGTCGACTGAACGAGCTACACATTTCTTTTAACTACGGTTGCACTTTTCTTAGGTGATTGAGACTAAAAAAAATCTCAGTCGATTGAGACATAGGAAAACCCTAATTTATTTGGTCCTAAGTAAAATCCAGTAGTTGCAAGATGAGCAAGTGGATAAAGAACAAGAGGAGAAAACCCTAAAAGCGGTTAGCTACAGAGAGCAGATCTACAAACCGGGAGAGGTGGTAGACGAGGACGTGTTTCCGCATGGCAAGTTGAATGAGGCGACTTCACTCCCTTCATATGGATGCTCCGGGGTGTACTCGAGGTCCAATCCAACAAACTTGTCCTCGTCTATCCCAAGCCAACCCTCGTACATCCTCAGAACACGCACCACTGTCTCCTCCTTGTTGGTGTAGACAACGTCTATCTTCTTGTTGTCATGGGTAGTGAAGCTTGTCTCTAGAGTGCGTAGATCTTCCATGGTGGCAAGGAGAAGACGGGAAGAAGATAGTAGATGACAGGAAGAAGAAGAGTGGTTTCTGCGAGGCAGGGGAACGGTGGAACCGTCAATGCGCTTTTATGGTAGGGGTTAACAATTGGGACGGAAGTCCAAGGAGAGACGCGTGGCGGTGGCCGTTCCAGCTTCTAAGTAAACAAAAAATAATTATAACGCTGATACATGGGTCCTGTTTTGTCACGTCAATACACTGGGTAGGGGGTGTTGTCCTATCCACTTTACCAACGCTGCAAGCCTACGTGACAGCCACCCCGCCTAAACGACAGGAGCGACATAACGGCGAACTGACTGGGGGGCCTAACTTGACGCCCGTTAGCCTGATTTTTTGTATTGAAACATAAAGTTGAATTCGTGCCGAAAAAGACCCTCTGAGTATTTGGCATAGCAACTCTAGTCATCCCAGCTGATTTCAGGGAACTTGGGTACCGCGTTGTGTGTACACCCCAACTTTCGGGTCGCAAAGTGATAATCTCGCCACCATGTCCATCGCCGTTGCTGATTCCCATGATGAGGAGGGAGTAGTTCTTCCTCGAGGCTAAGGGTTCTTCCGGTAGCTGTGTGTTCATCTCTCTCTCTCTATGCATGATCATATTGTGATCATGAGCTTTGTAATCAAGTAGATCTACCTTGCTACTAAAGTGCTTTAACAGATCTCTGCTCTCCTGATGTGTGTGAAAGTGACAGCGTGCACACCATGGTGGCACTTAGGCTAGAGATTACAATTACTTGTTATTAGTTATATTTGGAGTTGGATGTGTCTATGAAATTGTTGGAGATATGCCCAAGAGGCAATAATAAAGTGGTTATTATCATATCTTCATATTTATGATAAATGTTTACATACCATGCTATAATTGTATTAACAGGAAACATTAATACTTGTGTGATTTGTAAACATAAAAGAGTCCCTAGTAAAGCCTCTTGTTAAACTAGCTTGTTGGTTAATATATGATCATGGTTTCCTGATCATGAACATAGAGATGTTATTAACAACAGGGTCATATCATTAGGAGAATGATGTGATGGACATACTCCTATAGATAAGCATAGCATAAAGATCAAGTCATTTCAATAGTTCAATTGCTATATGCTTTCTGATACATAGTAACCTGATTCCTTCGACCATGAGATCATGCATATCACCTTTACCGGATGGATGCTTTGATGTCATCAAACACCACACCGTAACAGGGTGGTTATAAAGGTGGCATTGAGTGTTTGGAAAGTATTGGTTGAAACACATGGATCAAGAGTGGGATTTGTCCATCCATATGACGGATAGATATACTCTGGGCCCTCTCGGTGGAATGTCATCCAATTAGCTTGCAAGCATGTGACTGGCTCACAAGGGATCACATATCACGGGAACGAGAAAAGAGTACTTATCAGTAACGAGGTTGAACTAGGTATGCAGAGATACCGACGATCATAACATCTGATAAGTAAAATATCGTGAGTCAAAGGGATATTGGTTTAGTATGTTAGTGGTTCATTCGATCGCAAAGTAATCGTATATATATGTGGGAGCCATATGAATTTCCAGATTCCTCTATTGGTTATTGTTCGGAGAAGTGTCTCGATCATGTCCGCATAATTCACGAACCGTAGGGAGACACACTTAAGGATTCGACGTTGTTTGAGTAGTTATGGTATTATGAGAAAGAGACCGAATGTTGTTGAGTCTCGGATGGGATCCGGATATCACGAGGAGATCCGGAATGGTCCGGAGAATAAGATTCATATAAGGAAAGTCCCATTGGAGTTGGGGAATGGTTCCGTGTTTTCATCGGGAACATTCTAGAAGGTCCCGGAATGTCCCAAGACCGGGGGGAAGGGTACATGAATGTGTCATTGTAAGTTGGAATGATTGCATCATGTACTAAGTGTTCTTGCTGTCCCAAATAAAGGGTTTATTTAAATCCTAAATTGAAAAGTCAAACGGCTAGTTTGAAAGTCAAACGGCAATTTTGGGAAGTGGGAAGAGAGGAGGATTGGTGGAGGCCGAATTGGAGGAGGGTTCCTCCTTTGGCCGGCGCCCCACCAAGCCGACTTGGGAGGACTCTCCTCCCTTGGCCGGCCCTCCCACCTATATAAGGAGGGGGCCCTCCTAGCACACACAAGTTTCCACCTCTAGATCTCGGTTTAGAGCCGTTTTGGTTTAGAGCTTCTAATTGCTTTAGCCAGTTTAGAGCCTTCTAATTGGTTTAGAGCCTTCTAATTGGTGTGTCTAATTACTAGACCACTAATAGCCTCTCTCATAAGCTCCACCATACCGCACCGGCTTAAGGCGAAGCCTCAAGGATCTCCCTCTACTTCGGTACCATGCCAGTGCCGGAATCGCGAGGAGAGTGCTACAACCTCCGCTGCTGGAACAAGGGAGAGGAGGTCTTCGCCGAAAATTTAACGTGTGACCGATCATGGAGCGCTGCTGGAACGTGGCGCTGAAGGATCGCTCACGCGATCTTGAGATCGGAAAGAGTACGACTACATCACCCACGAGAATCTGCTCTCGTTAACCGCTTTGGAATCTTCGAGGGTGAGTTCCTCTATCGACTCGTTGCTACAATCTAGTAGATAGATCTTGGCTTGTTTGTTTGTATGCGATAGAAAATTTTTGTTTTCCATGCTACGAACCCCTACAGTGGTATCAGAGCCGTGTCTATATGTAGATCTGTTGCACGAGTAGAACTCAATGGTCATTGAGGGCATTGATGCTTTTATTGTAGATTGCCTTTTGTGTACTTTGCATCTTGCGGTATGTTGGGATGAAGCGGCCCGGGCTAACCTTACATGACATCGTTCATGAGACTTGCTCCACGCTTGACATGCAACTTGTATTGCATAAGTGGCTTTATGGTGCTTTCTCCTAGCATAGTAAAGATCCAATTTACAACAGGTGATCCACAATGCTAGTATCAATGTTGTGGTTCTTGTTCGTAAGTTAGAACGACACTTATTGAAAGCCCCAAACCACGTAAAATATGCAAAGAAAGTAGAGGCGTCTAACTTTGTTTTGCAGGGTGTGCTGATGATGTGATATGGCCATGATTGTGATTATATTTGATGTATGCAATGTTCCTTATTGTAAGTTGGCAACGCAGAGCCATATGGTTGTCTTTAATTTCTGTTAAGACCTGCGTGTCTATTCAAAATAGTTGTAATAGTTGAAGCTGGTGGACGACAACCATGAAGAAGCGTCATTGACCTTGATGCTATGCCGGTGATGATGGAGATCATGTTCGTGCTTGAAGATGGAGATCGAAAGCACAAAGAAGAAAGGCCATATCATATCACATATTATGAATTGCCTGTGATGTTAATCCTTTATGCATCTTGTATTGCTTAGTAGAAGCGGTAGCATTATAAGATGATCCCTCATGCACATAAATTTCAAGTTCTAAAGTGTTCACCCTTAGTATGCACCGTGCCAAAGCTTGCTGCTCAAGCACCACGTGATGATCGGGTGTCTTTGATTCCGCGGGTGAATACAACGTAAGCAAGCCAGATTTGCTTATGCGGTAGCTAAGGTTTGATCTTGACGAGCCTAGCATGTACAGACATGGCCTCAGGAACACGGATTACCGAAAGGTAGAGCATGAGTCATATAGTAGATATGATGAACATGTTGATTGTTCGCCATTGAAACTATATCAACTCTCGTGATGATCGGTTTTGATGTGGTGGATTTGGTTCATGTGATCACTAAAACAATGTGAGGGATGTTGTTTTAAGTGGGAGTTCACCTAGATTAATTTAATTATTAATTAGAACTCAATTTATCATAAACTAAAATCAAAGTGAATTTGCATAGTTGTTGTAGTCATTGGCATCCGTTTACCACCTTGCGCTTAGTTTTAATTGAGATGATAGAACTATAGAATTCTGGTTAGTTACTTTACGAACTGGTATCGTATTGTTTTGAAGTGTTAATCTAAAGTTTAAAAGTCCTATTGCAAACTTTCAGTAATTTCCGGTTACTCCATAAAGTTTAATAATTAGTATTAAAACAAGAGTGACAATTCCAAGTGTTAGTGTTTGAGTATCATGTTTGTCTCCATGATTCTTGATATTCAAAGGATTGTCTTAATATCAAGGTTATCTAGGATCTGAAAGAGTTGTTTCAGAAACCATGATGTGTGGAAGATATTCTGATATCTGAAATGAAGTTTTGGTTACAACATGATAGAGTATAATATGGCAAAAGTCATGTTCTCATATTTGATGAGAATTTGCAAAAGGTTGGAGACACTAGCTGTCCTAATCTTCCAAAAGGTTTTGGAGAGCAACATTATACTCACGATTCACCGTTATAAGCTAAAGTAGCTTGATCATGGATAAATCCATGATGAAGGTGAATATTTGATGTAGGTAAAATGTTTACTACACCAAGAGTTAACTAAAGAAAGGAATTTGAAAGAACACCAAACATTTGATAATGGTGATCTACTTCAAAGTGCAAGTCCAAAGACATTGGTATTTAACTATACACGCTTTGGACTATGTGTCATATGTATGACTCCACTATTGATGTTGATAGATTCTTTCAAACAGAAAAGGAAATACTGAAAGAGAATCTCATAAGTATATGGCAGAAAAGAAAAGACTAGAATTGTTCAGTTTAAGTATATAGATGATATACGTGTTATGGCTATATTCTTTGCTTATTAAACAATGTGGTTCTTAAGTATTTGATACTGAATTTGTTGGTGTGAATCGTCATACGAAACAACACAATTCACGAACTACAATGGCCTAAGTAACTAGCAAAAGAATATGTGATGATGTTCATCGAAAACAAATAAAGGGTTATTGTGTTGCTCGTTAAACATCAAAGCTTGCCTTCAGGATTTGTTTTATCAGGTATTATGAGAACAAAAGGGTTGTTCAAATAATTGCCGTAATCCATAAAAGATGGATGATTCACAAATCTCGTTGGATAAATCACATCCATAAAACTAGTGCTAAAATTGTCGAAAGACAAATTGATTGAAAGATCACTTAGGAAGTGACATCGCCGTTTAAATTATATTGGAAAGAAAACATGAAGAAACTCCATGTGGATGGAATTTTGGAGTCTTTTGATTTTTGATCAAATGACGTTTGTGAAACTTTCCTAGAGATAATTAAAACTTCGTTCATAGGCCAAAAGGGAATGAATGACTAGCTTATTGGAACTTGTGCATATTGTTGTACGAACTCCATTATGTGTAGTCAAGAGCGATGGATTTCAACTTCATATGCTTTCTCCGAAAATTTGAGTGAATATATGAATATTTACTTAATAAGGATGAAGTGTGAAATATTTGAAAAGTTTGAAAGATTTTCAAGATGAAGTGCAAAATCATTGTAACAAGAATATAAATAGTTTATGATAAGATCATAAAGGAAGATATTTAAGTTACAAGTTTAGCATAATACCTAAGATTTGAGGAATCGGTCCGTGGATTTGCATTTCCCGAAACACCATAAGAGTATGGAGCGTTCGAGATATGTAATTGAACCTTGTTTGACATGGTAAGATCGAAGGTATAATTCATAAAACTGCTATTATATTTTAAAGATTAAAAGCTTTAGAGACTACCGTTTTCCACTAAAAGAGCTCCATCATAATCCGCTGAAATGACACCATATAAGGTTATGGTTTGGGATAAAACCCAAGTAGTCTTTTCTTAAAACATTGGTATGCTATGCATAAGAAAGATGTGTGCAACCAAAGTCGGATAAACCTGTCTTTGTATAAATGTTAAGTATTCCTCCATAAACACCGGAGACAAAAGTGTTTGTCGCTTAGAACGTCAAGTTTCTTTGAGAAGGAATTTTTCGTGAAAAGTTAAGTGGGAGGACAATAGAACTTTGATAAGGTTAAAGGAACCTTAGCTATATGAGCAGCGAGTAGCGCGAAAAAGTGTTAGGAGGCAGCAACAAAACTCATGGCTCACGTACCTCAAAGGTTGTGGTCACGGAGATCCAAGTTCCTATTGAAACAAGTAGGTCGGATGAACAATCAAATACCAAGATTTGAGGTTGAATCATTATTTGAGAATAATGAACCTACTACATGCAAAGAAGCAATGATGGGCCTTGACTCGTCTAATGGCTTGAAGCCATAAAATCCGTGATAGTTCCATACCGAGAAATCAAGTTTTGAACTTGAAGGACCCTCGAGAAAGGTGTAAGACCTTACAGTTGTGTTTGGATCTATAAAGAAGTAGACATGGATGTTTGACATCTATGAAATAGTCGACATGTTGGGAAAGAATTCAACAGTGTTCAAAGTTGACTATGACAAGATCTGATCTTTCATAGCGATATTTAGTCTAGACGGATTAATGTAGCAACCACTACATATAATTTTGTAGTAGAATACACAAAACAAGTTCTTCTAATAGAATGGTTACCTA
Organism: Avena insularis; assembly: GCA_023614405.1. Lineage (NCBI taxonomy): Eukaryota > Viridiplantae > Streptophyta > Magnoliopsida > Poales > Poaceae > Avena > Avena insularis. The sequence goes on along the minus strand of CM042696.1, from coordinate 367,240,607 downwards.
GGACGTGTGCATGACACGGTCCAAAGGGTTTTGTTAATTCAAAGGATGCTAAATGCATATGCAAACTTCAATGGTTAAAGTAAGCATAGCGGAGTTGGAATCTTCACTATGATGAAACTGTTAAAAGAGTTTAATTTCATCAGAGACAATGAAGATGCTTGCATTTGCAAGAAATCAAGTGGGAGCGCTAAAACATATTTCTAATACATTATGTGGAGGACATATTGTTGATTGGAAATGATGTATCTTTTATTAACACATATTAAGAATTTCATCCCGATGAAAGACTTAGGCAAAACCCAAATATTTGGCATCAATAGACGCTAATATGGTTGTGCCAGAAGTACATAGACGAGATATTGAATGAATTCAATATAGAAACTACAAGAAAGGTTCTTGTTGCACAGAAAGGATTGAAAGAGTTCAATGTTGATGATATATTCAAGTGTATTGGCACTTGGTAAGTGAAACAAAGATTCAAGTATAGATTGATACTTGATGTATGAAATCACAAAGAGTATTTATATCAATCATACTGTGATATGTACAAATCCAGATATGTCCTATGCTATAAATATTATGAGCATATACCAGAATGATTCATAAGATGATCATTGGACGATAGTAAGGATATTCTTATGATCTTTTGGAAGAACTAAGAGTATATTATTTATAGAAGTGACAAATAGATGGTTAGTTCATTGTAAAAGTACTACATTGATACTAGTTTTGTCACAAAGTACAAATTAAGTTTATCTCAATCTAAATTAAGGGTGGCACAATATAATGGAAAGTGAGTTCCATAATGGATTTGGATGAGTTCCAAAGTTAAGACATTGTGACAGATAGTACAACAAAAGGCTAAGTATATGACTGCTATTATAGCAGCAAAAGAGGGCATTTGTGTCAAGTAGTTTGTTATCAAACTAGGTGTAGTTCACAGCGGGATAATACTATGAAGATATATTGTGCGACAATATTATCAACATGTTTTAACCCCAAAGAACTAAAGGTCACACCGAAAGACCAAATTATACAAAGCCATCTCATTAGAGAATGAGTGATGCATAGAGACGCAAAGATATGCAATTACACACGGACGTGGAAGTGTCAGATCCGGAGATCAGTTGACCACTAGCAATCGTGTACATACAACACCGGAAAGCCATAGGTGTTGAATACACAAAGGTTTGAAACTAGATTATTGACTCTAGTGCAAGTGGGAGACTGTTGGAGATATGCCCAAGAGGCAATAATAAAGTGGTTATTATCATATCTTCATACTTATGATAAATGTTTACATACCATGCTATAATTGTATTAACAGGAAACATTAATACTTGTGTGATTTGTAAACATAAAAGAGTCCCTAGTAAAGCCTCTTGTTAAACTAGCTTGTTGGTTAATATATGATCATGGTTTCCTGATCATGAACATAGAGATGTTATTAACAACAGGGTCATATCATTAGGAGAATGATGTGATGGACATACTCCTATAGATAAGCATAGCATAAAGATCAAGTCATTTCAATAGTTCAATTGCTATATGCTTTCTGATACATAGTAACCTGATTCCTTCGACCATGAGATCATGCATATCACCTTTACTGGATGGATGCTTTGATGTCATCAAACACCACACCGTAACAGGGTGGTTATAAAGGTGGCATTGAGTGTTTGGAAAGTATTGGTTGAAACACATGGATCAAGAGTGGGATTTGTCCATCCATATGACGGATAGATATACTCTGGGCCCTCTCGGTGGAATGTCATCCAATTAGCTTGCAAGCATGTGACTGGCTCACAAGGGATCACATATCACGGGAACGAGAAAAGAGTACTTATCGATGTGAGGTTGAACTAGGTATGCAGAGATAAGCGATCATAACCTCGGATAAGTAACATATCGTGAGACAAAGGGAAATTGGTATCGTATGTAAGTGGTTCATTCGATCAAAGTAATCGTGAGAAATATGTAGGAGCCATATGAATTTCCAGATTCCTCTATTGGTTATTGTTGAGAAGTGTCTCGATCATGTCCGCATAATTCACGAACCGTAGGGAGACACACTTAAGGATTGACGTTGTTTGAGTAGTTATGGTATTATGAGAAAGAGACCGAATGTTGTTGAGTCTCGGATGGGATCCGGGATATCACGAGGAGATCCGGAATGGTCCGGAGAATAAGATTCATATAAGGAAAGTCCCATTTGAGTTGGGGAATGGTTAGGTGTTTTCATCGGGAACATTCTAGAAGGTCCCGGAATGTCCGGCACTCCGGGGGGAAGGGTACATGAATGTGTCATTGTAAGTTGGAATGATTGCATCATGTACTAAGTGTTCTTGCTGTCCCAAATAAAGGGTTTATTTAAATCCTAAATTGAAAAGTCAAACGGCTAGTTTGAAAGTCAAAGCAATTTTGGGAAGTGGGAAGAGAGGAGGATTGGTGGAGGCCGAATTGGAGGAGGGTTCCTCCCTTGGCGGCGCCCACCAAGCCGACTTGGGAGGACTCTCCTCCCTTGGCAGCCTCCCACCTATATAAGGAGGGCAGGGCTCCTCCTAGCACACAAGTTTCCACCTCTAGATCTCCGGTTTAGAGCCGTTTTGGTTTAGAGCTTCTAATTGCTTTATCCATCGGTTTATTGCCTTCTAATTGGTTTTGAGCCTTCTAATTGGTGTGTCTAATTTCTAGACCACTAATAGCCTCTCTCATAAGCTCCACCATACTGCACCGGCTTAAGCGAAGCCTCGGGATCTCCCTCTACTTCGGTACCACGCCGTTGTCTTTGGGAATCGCGAGGAGTGCTACAACCTCCATGCCTTTCTTGGAACAAGGAGAGGAGGTCTTCGTCGAGTACCGAACGTGTGACCGACTGCGGGAGCGCTGCCTGAACGTGGCGCTGGAAGGATCGTCTACGCGATCTTGAGATCGGAAAGAGTACGACTACATCACCCACGAGAATCTGCTCTCGTTAACCGCTTTGGAATCTTCGAGGGTGAGTTCCTCTATCGACTCGTTGCTACAATCTAGTAGATAGATCTTGGCTTGTTTGTTTGTATGCGATAGAAATTTTTTGTTTTCCATGCTACGAACCCCTACAGAAATTGTGGTGTTTGTTAGAACCATCTAGAGATCAAGGTGACAGTGTGGGGTTATCTATATGGGGAAAGCAAACTTTGAGGAGTGTTGTTATAGCCCTACCATGGATTAGAGTGTACAACCGGAGAGTAGTTCAGAGTAGTATCATGAAGAGAAGATATTTATATGAGAGTGTTCACTAGTAAAAGTATGATCCCTAGGCCTTGTTTCTAAGCATTGAAACACCGTTTGCAACTAGATCTGTTACATGTTCGCTTGCTTCCATCTTTATTTCAGTTTGTCTTTAGTCTCTTCCATGCCATCAAGCTATTTTCTGGCACCGTCATCTTATATCTATACCACTTGTATTTCACTATCTCTTCGCCGAACTAGTGCACCTATACACCTGACAAGTGTATTGGGTGTGTTGGGGACACAAGAGACTTCTTGTATCTTGATTGCAGGGTTGCTTGAGAGGGATACCTTTGACCATTTCCTCCCTGAGTTCGATAAACCTTGGGTAATCCACTTAAGGGAAACTTGCTGCTGTTCTACAAACCTCTGCACTTGGAGGCCCAACAACTGTCTACAAGAATAGAAGTGCGTAGACATCACTTCACAACCAAACACATTGTTGTAACTTGGAAATTCAAAAAAGATTTCAAATTTGGAACCGGAAACATTGATTGATTTTCCACGATGCACCGATCTACTACTACCAAATATAGACACGTTATGATTAACTACGGCCATGACCTTGGTCATCTTTTTGAAGCTTTGAATAGTTCGACAATTTTAGAAAATTCCTAGAAACTCATTTAAATGCTGGAAAGCATACTATCACTGACGTGTGGGTCTAGACGGGGACATCATCTGAGTGGCCCCGCATCGGAGTAGCGTAAGCTTCAACCCAAAATATTGGTATAGCACCCAGACATCACGCACATCCATTCAAATATCACGTGCATCCATTCAAACATACTTCACCTTGTTTTAGAATGTAAAATTCCTCTTCTATCCCTGGTCTGGAAAAAAGAACCTGAGGAGCATGACACAAATAGAGGGATACAAGTGGTAAATTTGTGAACTCCCACCTACATCGCGCCATTGCCGCTTCCCTGCCCTTCCTCAATAATTACCTACCCACCCACTCTATCCTACACTGACTTTTTTGGACCCACCATTTGCGTGACCCGCATGTCTATGACCTAGAGTTACAGTAGGCAAAGATTCCCATTGTTTCCCGTTCGAAATCCACACAATTTTCACTAAACCAAGATAAACTCGTTAAAATCGGCAAAACTGGCTAGGAAGCTTGAAAGTTTGTGAAACTTTGGGAATTATTCATCAAATATTTTATACTTCATGTGGAAATTGGGGAGGTGGGATTTTGATCCATATATTTTGTAGTTGCTTCACAAAAAGCTATTGTTGTCACTTGGAAAATAGAAAAAAATTTCAATTCTGGAAGCTTCCTTTGCAAACAATGTTTTAATGTGAACATGCACTAATCTATAAGATATGAATAGGTTATCATAGACTATCACAAACATATGTCCACGACCTTGGCCATCTGGTTTGAAAGCCATGAATGTTCATAAATGATTTGCTAAATTCTAAAACAAGTTTCTTCAAAAGTTGTCAAATTTTAAGTATACTTTTTCATGGAAACTAGATACTGCATATAGAAAGAAAACATGCAAAAGAAAGACATTGCTTCCATTTATATTTAGTTTTGTTCATTTTTTCTATCAAAGGGTCCCAAATTTGGTGGTGTTACCATTCATATAGAGAAGTTGAATCTTACAGAACTCTTGGCGTGGTTCTCCCTTGTTTTAGTACTTGGGTACCTTAAAATGAATTTAACACAAAAATATGAGGAAGCAGATATCATGCACTTGTAGATCAAAATTTGAGATAATTCCATTAAATTGTCCTAACGTGATTCTATTCCATGAATATAGGCATAAAACTTGAAAATTACTGAAACTTGAGCATTATCAATTAAATAGGTTATACTTTGTGTGAAAGTTGGTGCGCTGAGATTTTTAGCCATATTTTTGTACTTTCTTCATGACAAGAGTTATTGTTGTCACTTGGAAAATTAAAAGTAACTTCAAATTTGGAAGATTCCTTTGTAAAAAATGTTTGAAATGCCAATATGCACCAATCTATCAAATATGGACAAGTTATTATAAACTATGGCCAAGATATTTCCACAATCTTAGTCATATCGTCTGAAAGCCATGCATATATATTCATACATGGTATACCATATCGCTTGACAAGTTTTTTCAAAATTATCAAATTTTAAGTTTAAATGTTTCCATGGAAACTAGATAGTGCAATATTAAGACACCGTTTGAAAGAAAGGCATTACTTAAAATTATATTTGATTTTCTTTACTGTTTTCATTCATAAGGCCAACATTTCGTGGCATTAGCATTTATATCAAGAAGTTGAATCTTGTAGAACTTTTGGTGGTTCTCCCTTGTTTAACTACTTGGGTACCTTCAAATGATTTATAAAACATGAGCAAGCAGGTATCATGCACTTGCTGACCACAATTCGAGATACTTTCATTAAATAGCCATAGAGCCAGTCTATTGGATAAATATAGCCATAAAACTTGAGAATTATCAATTAAATAGGTTATACTTTGTATGAAATTGGATGGTGTGATTTCAAGCCATAATGTTTGTGGTTGATTCATGCCAAAAGATATTGTTGTAAATTATAAAATTTAAAATAGCTTCAAATACAGAAGCACTTTTTGTAAACAATGTTTAAAATGTCAATATGCACCAATCTACCAAATATGGTTCATTATCATAACGTGTGGTAAATATATGGCCTTGACATTGGTGATCTAGTTTGAAAGGCGGGAATGTTCATACATAGGACACCATATTGTGAAACAAGTTTCTACAAAAACTTCAAATTTTAAGTTTAAGTGTTTTCATGGAAACTAGCTAGTGCAATCGTAAGACACCATGTGAATGAAAGGCACAACTTCAAATTAGATTTAAATTTTCTTGATTGTTTTAATTCACAAGGCCCAAATTTGGTGACACTAGCATACATATCAAGTAGTTGAATCTTGCAGAACTCTTGGTGGTTCTCCCTTGTTTTACTATTTGGGTAACTTCAAATGAATTTTAAAAAAATCATGAGCAAGCACGTATCATACACTTGCACACCAAAATCTGAGATACTATCGTTAAATAGCCATAAAGTTATTCTATTGCACATATATAGCCATAAAACTTGAGAATTATCAATTAAATAGGTTAGGCTAGTCATAGTGCAAGTAACTTCAACAGTAACTAAGAGTACAACTCAGCAAAGTTTCTTATGTGCGATGAGTTAATGAGGAGAGAGAGATGGTGTAACATATTTGGTTACTGTAACATCCCACATACCAAGAAAAATGAGTCTATAACCTAATAAATTACTTTTTGCATGACACCACACAAATGTTACTATCCACTACGAAGGTAGTAACATAGACTAGTAACATGTGCATGTTACTACTGTGTGTTACTCTCCACTATGACCAGCCTTATACTTTGTATGAAAATTTGAGCGGTGTGCTTTCAAGCCATAATCATTGTGGTCGATTCATGATAAAAGCCATTGTTGTCAATTGGAAAATTTGAAATAACTTCAAATATGGAAGCTCTTTTTGTAAACAATGTTTAAATGCTAATATGCAACATTCTACCAAATATGGTTACATTAACAAAAAGTATGGTAAACATATGGAATTGACATTGGTCATCTAGTTTGAAAGGCATGAATGTTCATACATGGTATGCCATATTGTGAAGCAAGTTTTTCAAAATTGTCAAATGTTAAGTTTAAATAATTTTGTGGAAACTAGCTAGTGCACATAGTGAGACACCAAGAGAATAGACTGGTAGTATTTTGTTTCATATTTTGTTTCTTTGTATATTTTAAAAAATGGCCCCAATTTGTTGTCATTACCATTCGCATCAAGACGCTTAACATTGCAAAACTCTTGGTGGTTCTTCGATATTTGACTACTTAGATGCCTTTAAATTAATTTAAAAAAATCAAGAGCAAGCTATGTTACACACTTTGTAGCTCAAAATTAGACATACTTACTTTAAATCGTCAAAAAGTCATTTTATTGCACAGATTTAGCTAAGAAGCTTGGAAATTCATGAAAGTAGAGCATTATCAAGCAAATATGGAATCTCCTTTTATAATGATTACCTGAAATGCCAAGATGCACCTATATACCAAATATGGACATGTTATCATAAACTACGGCAGAGATATGGTCGTGACCTTGGTCATCTTCTTTGAAAGCCTTTAATAATGCTTATCAATTTGGGCAAATGTCTAGAAACTCATTTAAATGCTGGTAAGCACACTGTCGCTGGTGTGTCGGCCTAGACGTGGTTAACACCTGAGGAGCGGCCACACGTCGAAGTAGCGTACCTTGGAAACTTCAACCTCAAAATATTCATAGAGCACTAACAAGGGGTAACCTCGGCAATGCCCATGGTTATGGACTTAGGGTTTTGTGGAAAAGAGAATAATGGGGATTTTATTGGATGTTAGACAAACAAGGGAGTCGAAGTTGTCTGAATATCGATGGTCCATACTATTACAGATTGCTTGGGTGAGTTTTGGTACCTCTCCGCAGGCTCCACTGAGCCTATGTATAGTAGGATGGTTCTCGGGACTGTATACGGATAGGTTAGATATTCATGATTACAACACCAACACAATGTCGGTTTCTATTTCCTTCTTTACCCAAACTAAGACTTCTGTCGGGTGCTTCTTGGGCCTTCATCTTGAGTCTTCATGGGCCATGAGTCTTCATAAAACTAGGGTAACCAAACATAAGCACCCGAGTAATCATACCCCTGCCAGTAGCCCCCGAGACTCCATCCAAATTGTAGATTCGGGTTGAGTCTCAAAAGATGTTTTTAGTATTTATGATTTGAGGTTTGAAGAAATATATTTATGATTTGTTTTTAGTATTTATGATTTGAGGCCTAATGCATCCAACGGATCAGAAATCAAGTCCCCATGCTTGAACTCGGAGTTGTAATGGCATAATTCAGTTTGAGCCACTAGGGCTTATTGAATACTAAATGTCAGTTCTATTATATCGGGTACCCAACACGTCAATCAGGATTTTTCATCGTATCATCAATACGGATATTTTACTGGCAGATTGCAGTCTTGTGCTATTACCAGGACACACAGGATGAATCCTGGGGTCTTATGTTCATGTCATGGACACGACATTCATAATTTTTTCCGTCCGCCATGATCCAAGATTTTTGTATGATTTCTGTCGACTGCCTTGTTTGGCTGTTGGAGTTGCTAAAGTTTATTATTTTTTTGCTTTTCCTGGATGATATCTAAAAACACTCCCTTTGGGAGTAACCTTTTGAGAATACATTGATGTAATACTCACAGGTTCTTCTGTTTAATCTGTTAGAACTTTAAGTTTATCGGGTGTGCTCTACGCACGAGGATAATCTTTCTTTGGCGCGTATAAATCTCAATGTTCTATCGGGTGTGCGGTCAGTGGTCTCGATGGGAGTAGCTCCCGAGGCTATGTTTGGATGGTTGCATTGGGACATAGGCTTGAAGTTTCTAACCATCTGAGGAAATTTTCTCTTTGACTGTTTTATCTAGGACTATTGTGTCCTCTTTATCGAGTGCGTGAGTACCGCTCCTGATGGGAGTATCCCCCAAGGCTACCATCGAATATTTGCATTCAATTGTAGGCTCATGATTTTTAGCTAAGGAATTTAATTCAACTCAGATCTTTTGTAATTACTTTTTCGTGTCCTTCGAGAAATAGAACTGAAGTTTTGACCATTGCTTCTTCTATGACATCATAGCTGACAAAGTTGTTACACCATTGCTTCTGAGAAACAAAAACCGATGGGATGTTTCAATTGTGGGCCCATCCTGTAGTAATGATGACGCTTGAGCGGTGTGTCATCGGAGATCTTTTGACCGCACATCCCCCTTTATGCGTGAAGATCGATGAGTCGTGGAGATTTTCTCTATTATTACCGTGGCAATAACTGCCCAAAATTTGTACCCTTCTATGCGCCCTTGACATGTGTCGTCATCTATATATTTTGACGTTCGCTGGTTTCATCCAATGGCTAAGCTTTTCTCTTCTATTCTTTAAAAACCAGGGGAAAGGCTTTTTACTATTTTACTACTTCCCTTTGCTGCATGCTTCCTCTTCCTTGCGCTACTCTTGCATTTGTTGTTTTCGCCTACTCCTTCCTCTTCTGCTGCAACTGCGTTGCTCTTTGTCCACCATGGGGAAAACCAAGGTTGGAACTTCCACCGCGGCCACCAAGACCATGAAGAAGAGGGCTTTCGGAGGTGATCCAACAAACTGTTCCACGTGAGATCTGTCCGATGCGCGGAATTTTGGTCTCCTTGAAGAGGGCTCTTTCAAGCTCCCAGGGACAAAGCTGCCCCAACCCCTGAATTTAGCTGGCGGGTAATGTTTCTTTCCTTCTTGTATGGCGGCCGCTCCCTTCCTGTCCATGATTTCCTTCGAGGTCTTCTGTTTGTCTACAACGTGCAGCTATATCATCTCACGCCTAATTCCATTCTTCATGTTGCTTGTTTTGTCACTGTTTGCGAATGCTTCCTTGAGATTCATCCCCATTGGGGCATGTGGAAGTATTTCTTCTATGTTCGCCGCAATACCACTGATACTCTTGTTCGTGATGTCAGTGGCGCCATTTTCTCTGTTCGCTCCAAAGTCGATTATTTCAACTTCAGGATTACTAATTCCGTCCAAGGATGGAAAACCAAATGGTTTTACATCAAGGAACAAAAAATTGAGGGTCAATCTTTTAGGTTGGCCCCTTTTGACGCCAAGAAGACATGCCAAAATCTTGATTCATGGGATCAGTGCCCAACTCCCGAAGAAATGACAGAGATCAAACCCTTGCTCACCCAGATAGAGAAGCTACGTCACGAGATTGGCAAGGAATTATCGGTATTACAAATCCTAGCATACTTTCTTCGCATATGTGTTCAGCCTCTTCATGCAAGGCTATCCGGTATGTGGGCCTATACCGGCAAGAAGGACCCGATGAGGATTTCATTGGATGATCTTACCCTCAAGGTCTATGAGAAGAGGGTTCAAAACTTCACCATGTTGACCAAGAAAAGCTCGATTCCAATAGATTGCCGGGTGGAACCTTTTGGCAAGAAGAATCGTCTCCTAGACGTAAGTTTTTATTGCCTTCTTCCTTGTTTTTCATATTGACGTACTTTGTCTCTTACGTTTTCCCCCTTTTCTTGTTCTTTCATGGTGTAGGATTATGATCATCTATCTACGCTTCCTCCTCTCCCTGAAAGCGGTGAGCTCCCAGCCAACTCCTCTTTATCCGACGATCTTCCTATGGCTAGGACTGCTGCTGAGGAAGAGGTGGAGGCGTCTATTTCTGAATCCTCGTCAAATAGTTAGTCCATTGCTTCGGCTCGTTCTAAAGATTTTTGCATGGCGCTTGCTGGCGAAAAAAGGAAGAGCATTGATGTGCTAGAGACGATTGAAGACTCGGATGACTCCACTGGCTAGAAGCCTCTGTGTGTTGTCCCTGTTTCGTCGGCTCCTCCATAGATGAACTTGTTCGATTTACGCAAGATGTTTCTTCGTAGGTGCTAATTGTCGCTTCCTTGATTCTTTTGGATGGTAAATTTATAGAGTTCTTGTTCAGCTTCTGTAGTGGTGATGAGGGGCAAGATCCTCCCACGTCCCCCTTGGTACTTTTGTTGCTCCTCCTGTAGTTAAATCTCCAGAACCGTCAATGAATCCAAAGGAAGTGCAAGCGTCTCCTGCGGATAAGACTATCCAAAAGGATGTTGCCACTTTGCCAAAGCCAACGCCGCTGAAAATAAGAAGAATTGCAGGCAAAGGTGTGGTGATATCCGAGAATCCCGTCGAGATTGAAATGCAGGATGTAAGTATTTCTTTGGGTAATGTAATTGTAGCTTCACCTTTGCTCTTATTTTCCTGACTTTCTGCTCTTTGTATTTGAGAACCTTTAATGCATGAGATGGTTGATATGGCCTCTCACTTTATTAAGATCTGCAACAAAGCTGAAGGATTGAAAGGTTTATTTCCTTCACCCTAGAATAATTTGTATTTTTTGTTCCTTTTACCTCTATTAACTTTCATGCAATCTTCAATTGTCCAGCCGCTGCCAAGGAATCCGGGGTTATCCAGAACAAGGCGATAAAGCGTGCCAACGATTTGGAGACCAAACTACAGGTCGCCGAGAAAGCTTTGGAGGATGCCAAGCAGAAGGCCAAAGCTGACACCGAAGAGAGGGAGAAACAAACTGTTGCCCTTGCAAAACAAGATGAAAATCTTTGGAAGTGCTTGGAGACCCTCAACACTTCATTGACCCGTGAGTTTACTATCTTCAAAAGAAGATTTCTGTTTTGCTACTGATACTTTCTTTTGGTTCTTGATTCTACGAGTGTTTGTACTTGTAGAGCTTACTGCCAGAATTTGATGCTGGATGAGGATAAGAGCGTTGACCCTTTATCGGATATTGTTGGTACTTTAGAAGCCAACAGCGTTCGTGGGTACAATCTTCTTATCCGTTCACACCATGCATTCAAGAGGTTCATGTTGAGATTTTCCCGATGAAGGAGGTGCCGGCTGATTTAAACGACCTCATTGTTGTCTTTGGTGCTGATTTGAGCCCACTAGTTGGCTATAGCGTGACGCAATCGAAGAGTGGCGCTGAAACTTCTATGGTAGTGGCAATGGCGCATGGCGAGAAGGTCGACTGGCAGAAGGTTATCTCCTCTATCCCAGTCACCCCCAATGGCCAGGCAGTCAATTTGAAACCTTTCGTTAAGAATGCCAAGAAGTACTCGGCTGCTGCTGGGCATAGGCATAGGTCCAGCAAAATTTGCTGCCCCTTCTTCGGCTGGTGCCCCTTCATCGAGTGTATCCCCAATCATTCCTGCGACTAGCGCTCCATCTGCCAGCGCCACCTTGTCTATGGAGAAAGCTGCCTCGGAGTTTTTTAAGCTTGTAGTTTGTAGTGGTCTCTTTGTTTATTTTGCCTTGTAATGAACTTTGCTCCTTCTGTTGAATCACCCTTTTGTCGGGATAAACCTTGTGTATCTGTGCACGTCGAGTGCCTTCTTGTGTATTGAAATTCTTGTATTTTTCATCTGTTCTGTCAGATATTATGCGCTTCGACAGCTCCGTCAGGATCCACTCAGGCTTTGGATGTACGCCAATCTTCATCTGGGTTGGGTGCATCTGAAACTACCATTGTTCGCATGATCGATCCGCCATTATATGCGCAAAAAATTGAACATGTAAAGAAGCTTGAGGGTAATCGAAGATGCGCAAGGCCCTGGATCGCGAGGCTTATTTTTTGGAAGAAAATTCCTGGGCGAGCGAGAAGATGTTATGTAAGTGTTCAATATTTCTAAGTATTTCCTTCTTAGTCATAGAAGTTCACTTTCCTTTTTTATGTTAGGTATTCGATTGCGCGAGAGGGAAGAGACCCAACGTCTGCTTTGTCGAATGCATGCTCTAGTGACTGCTTCCCAAGATACCGAGACTGATTTTTGGATTGATCATCTGATGATTGCAAGTGCACATATCGTTTGTAGCTAGTTTCAACATAAAGATATCGATCTCACAGGGAGCAGGACACTGAAGTCCAATAATTCTTGAATTAAATCTACAATAGAAATGCTAAATAAAGTTCTAAGTGACAAGATAAAATGCGAGTATTGCGTAAAAAGATGTTTTTGGGTTTTGGGTATAAGAGCAACAATAAGTAAAGTAAAACAACTAAATACAGAAAAAAAGTATCGCGTATGTAAGAGAGATTGGAACTACAATAGGGAAAGGCATTATCAGGGAGTAGTGGATACACCACTAGCATTATAAAGAGCTAAGGTAAAGATTATTATCATGAACATTCTCAACTGTGTATGTGTGGGAGGAACTCCATATATGGACAAATAGGAAGCAACCTCTACTCACATCATCCTCATAACCACAACAGTCAGCAATCGATATCAATCAAATCATTGCGCTATTAAGGGACTTAATCATGTAGGATGTATCCCATGGCATGGATAGTGTTCCGTTAGTTTCCTTGGTTCCCAAGTTGATACGTAAGGAGTTCCAACAACTTTATAATCACTTTAAGTGCTAACACACCTCCGTCTACCAACAAGTAGTTCCCTCCATCAAGTCCCCATGAGAGGCAAATATTAAGAGGTTGACTTCTCCCAACATCAAGATGTAGACAATCTAACACATGGTCACAACGATGAATATCATAATAAACTTTATCTTATTTCAATATCATACTAGGGTTTCTCGATCTCCCCAAGAACTAAAGATCTACTCAGACATGGAGGCAATCAACATCATGGCAAAACCAATGGAATCTATCATAGTTGAATAGTACTTGTATAAATCCACAACGCATACGGAAATTACAACAAGATCTAGACAAGATATATATGGGATGAATGGAGATGGTGGTGATTCAGCGGTTGATGATGAAGATCGATGCCTTAGCCTCCCGGATCTGCGCAGGGAGTAGATGGATCCTTGGTGGACGAGTTCCTCCTCCAGATGCCTTCCGAAGGTGAGGTTTCAGCGATTTCTGGTTGTTCTATATGCCGTCTCTCTGATCCAGTTGCATGGGGTGAAACTATTTGAGGATGTGGTGGCGGCGCCAACTATACGGCGAGAACTATACGGCCAGAAAATTCATTCCTGGCGTATAGTTGGTCGTTAAACCGTCTGTGTCCTTTGTTCGCTTCGGGTTTTCTTCTGGTATTATTTATATTTCCCAAATAAGCGATTTACGTTGTTTTTGACTCCTTTTCTCCTTAGTACATCTGCTTCAAGAATTGTGTCCATTGTATACATCATTTGTCCTAATCCTGGTGAAAACAGACATAAAACATGTGCGCAAGCGCCGTAAAATACCAAGATCCTACATCTATAATACAAAACAATAATATAAAACATGATGCAAATATGCACTCATTGATGTCTACGCACTTCTATTCTTGTAGATAGTTGTTGGGCCTCCAAGTGCAGAGGTTTGTAGAACAGCAGCAAGTTTTCCCTTAAGTGGATCACCCAAGGTTTATCAAACTCAGGGAGGAAGTGGTCAAAGGTATCCCCTCTCAAGCAACCCTACAATCAAGATACAAGAAGTCTCCTGTATCCCCAACACACCCAATACACTTGTCAGGTGTATAGGTGCACTAGTTCGGCGAAGAGATAGTGAAATAAAAGTGGTATAGATAATTATAAGTGGTAACGGTGATAGAAAATAGCTTGCTGGCGTGTGGTGATGTGGGAAAAGACCAAAGGCAAACTGAAATAAAGATGAAAACAATCAAACATGTAACAGATCTAATAGCAAACGTTGTTTCAGTGCTTAGAAACAAGGCCTAAGGATCATACTTTCACTAGTGAACAGTCTCATATAAATATATTCTTCTTATGATACTACTCTCCGGTTGTACACTCTAATCCATGGTAGGGCTATAACAACACTCCTCAAAGTTCGCTTTCTGCATCTAGATAACCCCACACTGTCACCTTGAGCACTAGATGGTTCAAATAAACACCACAATTTCATAAAGACATCCAACTCCAAATATAACTCATAACAAGTATTTGTAATCTCTAGCCTAAGTGCCACCATGGTGTGCACACTGTCAACTTGACACACATGGGGAGAGCAGAGATATATTAAAGCACTTGAGTAGCAAGGTAGATCTATAGATTACAAGCTCATGATCTCAATAAGATCATGCATAGAGAGAGATGAACACATAGCTACCGGTAGAAACCTTAGCCTTGAGAGAGAACTACTCCATCCTCATCATGGGAATCAACAATGGTGATGGAGATGGTGGTGGAGATCGATGGAGATGGCTCCGGGGGCACTTCCCTGTCCAAGCAAGGTGCCGGAACAGAGACTTTTTGTCCCCCGAATCTCCCCTTCGGTGGCGGCGGCGCTGCCAAACTTTTCGTTGCTGGAGGCTGGATGATTTCGGGTTTTCGCATCGGGAGGCATCTTATAGGCGGAGAGGCAAGGTCAGTGGGCAGCCAGGGGGCCCACACCACCTGGTGGCGTGGCCAGGGCTAGCCCGGGCCACCATATGGTGTGGCCACCGTGTGGCCCCTCTCCGTCTCGTCTTCTGGCTCCGTGAATCTTCCGGTAAAATACCAACTTTGGCTTTTGTGCGGTCCAATTCCGAGAATATTGATTTTCTGACTTTCCTGGAACCAAAAACAGCAGAAAACAGGCAACTGGCACTGTGGCACTTGTTAATAGGTTAGTACAAGAAATCATATGAAAAGTACTCCAAAGTGTGGACAAAACATAAGAAAGTAGATAAAAACCAAGCATAGAACATCAAAAATTATGGATACGTTAGCAATGTATCACTCATCAACTTTCCAAAGCTTAGAATCTTGCTCGTCCCAACCAAGTTAGTTTAATGGATGTGATCCTCATATTCATGAAGCTGAGTCGATAAAATAAATGAGCTAGTTGCAGCATGTATTTATCATATATGATACATAGGAATAAGTTCATGAATAGTACCTTACTTGAACCATCCGAATAATATTAGTAGGCTTCCACACCTTAGCATTTAGTAGTTCACAAAAGATCAGTCTCAATATGATGTAAATTTTTTCAGTTCAACCGAATGAGTTAGCCAGGTAGTCCCAAGTGTTTTAGGATTGAACATATTCACTTGGGATTCAAAATCTCAAAACGTCTCTTTGTCATAGTACAATATAGCGTTGTATGACTATTTGCACTTTGCACATTCGCTCTTTTTCTTCTTTCTTTTCTTCTTCTCTCTTTTTTTTATATATATATGCTCACACTTTTGTTTAAGTGTTGTGCAAAGAAGCTAGCCATACATTCCACTTCATGTAGGAATCCAAAGTTTAATGATCTCAATTATCAAATTCCAATGGTATATGAAGCAATCTTTGTAGCTTGAATATTCTACCTCGTCTTGATCTCACTCTAATTTGAGAGCACTTTTTATTTTCCTTTGTTCAAGGTTTCTTTTTCAATTTAACTGATTAGATAATTTTTCTTTCTTTGTAAATCAAACCATGTACCTACAACATATTGACCAAATTATATTTGTATGTTCCATTAATACCAATGGTGTAGTAGAGTCCTATTGCTATCATCAAGTGCAAGTAAAATTATACTCAAGCCATTCATATATCCAATAGGACAAACACAAACTCAATATTTCTCCATATATGATAGTAAACTCGGATTTCATAAAAGGGATCGACTCTTCCTGAAGGGAATTCTAATGATGCAAACTTTATTTCTCGATTGAACTAATGCAAAACTAAAATAGTAACATACAAACTTATAAGATAGATTACAAGGTCTTAAAGATCTCCCAACCTTGGAATCAAGCCAGGCGGACTCAAATAATTCCTTGCGATTATTTGATACCGTGATTATTGTAGATCACTGTGGTGCCATGGCATGTAACACTGCAGTGCGTAGCTTCTTGTTGGTATACTCCAGAGTGGTGATGCGGTTGTAGCACCTGCGCAAATCAGATTGCAAAGTGTCCACCTTACCTGCGAGTTTAGTCACCAATGGGAGAAGATCATCTTTATTCTCTATCTCCTTGAGATGGTGGCGGACTTCAACGTGATGGGGTAGCTCTTTCTTCTGATATATCTCCACTGCTCGCACGCGGTCCTGGGTCCTAGGAGCAGCTTCCTCTTCCTCATCCATGATTGATGGATCGGGGAAGTGGAAATCGTTTCTCCACTCTTCTTGAGGCTTCACCCTCATACGAGCGCCAATAGTAGGCATCAAGAGTGGCACCGTTGCTCCATTGCGAGCACCTGCACCAATATTAGGTAATTCCTTACACTTGTGCAACCTGGGGTTCATGGTGATGAACATGACTATCTCCACGCATCCTTTTCCATGCGGGTTGTGACCTTCTCTTTCTTCCTGAGACCTCTTCATTGCCACCCAGTTGATCTCAGGTGGATCATAAACATCGCGACATATGTAGATGTCGCTCAATTCATTGGAATCATTGTTGTAGTAGATTGGCTCGACGTACTCCTTGTACCCCGTGCTAAACCTCTCCACCTCCTCCTCCTCGTCGTCCTCCATGGACGGGCTGCTAGAGCGGTCCCTGGAAGGAGCAATGAGACCTAGGGGTTTTCGACGGCCTAGGGCAGGATAGCTCATTGCTAGATTGGTTCCTAGAGATTATGATTAGAGCGAGAGACAATAGCCATATATAGGGGGGTTAGAGGTCGGTAAAACTGGTGAGAAACACAAAATTCATGCCCAAGAAAAGAATTTTAACAGAATAGGAAAAGAAATCGCGGATTTGGAGGAGTCCTGCCGCGTAACGACCAACTATACGGGCGCGACCCGTATAGCTTCGACCATATAGTTGGTTCCGGGCAGATATTTCCAAATCTCTCGAGTCCAGGTTGGTTAAGTTACCGACTTGGAACCGACAATACCCTTTTTTTAGATTATAATCAGAAAAATGAAAACATAAATGAAGATGTCTGAGAGTTTAACGACCAAATATACAGCCGGAATTATTTCCTCCGGTCGTATAGTTGCACCCATATAGTTTCAGACGTCGAAAACAATTTTGCAAAGAAGATACAGAGGGTTTAATGTCCAACTATACGGCGGGAGCTTTTTTTGCGGTCGTATAGTTCCGCTCGTATAGTTGGTAAAACCCTCCAAAAACTTCAGAAAAACACAAGGAATTCAAAGGTCGAAATTTTAGGAGTAAAATCTGTGAAAATAAATCACTTATTTCAGTAAGAACACTTACCTTGCGCTTACCGTTTACTTATTCGGGGATGACTAGCTCCTCCAACAACAAAGACTTCTTCTCTTTTTGAGGGATTAACCTTAGTTCATTGAATAATTCTCATAAGCGAAAATCACCAGGACTAAAGTCCCTCTCAATAAGATTGGTGTCTCATCCAACATCTTTATTCCTTGCATCTGCATGATCTGTAACTCAAATTCTTGAAGTAAAAGAATCCAACGGATCAGTCTTGGCTTATGGTTCTTCCTCTCAGGGAGTTCTTTTAAACCATCACGATCCGTGCGAACTCTTACTTTTGCATCAACTATATAAGAACAAAATTTATCGCAAGAGAAAAATACAACAAAGTGTTCCCTCTTTTCCTTAGGATAATTATTTTGAGCACTATTGAGAGTTCTACTAGCATGATGTGTAATATTAAATCTGTGACCTATGTGTTGTCCCAGAGTTACTCCTACATCATCATCACTAGCTTCACATATTAAGTCAAAAGTCATATCCCATATAGGTGGTTTAATGATAGGAGCATGAGATAAAGAATTTTTAAGTCTTTCAAAGGCTATAAGACATTTATCATCAAAATTAAATCTTACTTCCTTTTGCAGGAGGTTAGTCAAAGGTTTAGATCTGGAGAAATTTCTGATGAACCTTCTATAAAAACCCACATGACCAAGAAAACTTCTTATACCTTTTATATCCCTAGGTTGTGGCATTCTCTCTATGGCCTCAACATTAGCTCTATCCACTTCAATTCCCTTACTTGATACCTTATGTACAAGGACTATCCCTTCTTTGACCATAAAATGGCACTTCTCCCAATTTAGAACAAGATTTGTTTCTTCACAATGATGCAAAACTCTTTTAAGATTATCCAAGCAACTAGTAAACAAAGTTCCATAGACAGAAAAGTCATCCATAAATACTTCGATTATCAGTTCTATGAAATCCACAAAAATATTAGTCATGCATCTTTGAAAAGTAGCTGGAGCATTACATAAACCAAAAGGCATACGTCGGTAAGCATGTAAACCATAAGGACTAATGAAAGTTGTTTTAAGTTGGTCATCAGGATGAACAACTATTTGAGAAAAACCAGAGTATCCGTCCAAGTAGCAAAAATGAGTGTGGTTTGCTAACATTTCTAAAGTTTGATCTATGAATCGTAAAGGATAGTGATCTTTCCTAGTTTCTTTATTCAATTTCATAAAATATATGCACATCCTATGTCCAACAATAGTTCTAGTAGGTATCAATTCATTGTTTTCATTAGGAACAACAGTAAAACTGCCCTTCTTAGGGACACAATGAACATGACTTACCCATTCACTTTCTTTTACAGGATAGATTATACCTGTGTCCAATAGGCGTACAATTTCCTTTCTTACCACTTCATTCATTCCAGTCTTCAGCCTTCTATTAAATACCGCAACTGGTTTAGCACCTTCCTCCATGAATATTCAATGGACGGTTATCATGGGACTAATGCCCTTTAATTCATCCATTGTGTACCCGAAGGCCTTGCGATGCTCCTTAAGTATTTTCATGAGTTCTTCTTCTTCTCCTGAAAGTTTAGCACTAATAATAACAGGAAATTTATTTGTATGATCTAAAGATTTGTATTTAAGGTTATCTGGTAGAGTCTTCAATTCAGGGGGTGGTAATTCCTCATCCCCTCTCTTTTCTGGCTCTTCAAAAGCCTCATTAGTTGGAGGCCCTATAATGGGAAGTGAATGGAATTCATCTTCTAGTTGTTCTAGGGACTTGTCCTCCATAACTATTTCTTCATAATTTCATTCTTCATTTGTTTCTTCTTTTTGATCACTAAAGAAGAGAGCTGCCATTTCCTCAATAGTTTGTGGAGGCCTGTCTTTAAATTTAGAAAAGTGCACTACAAGAAAAGTTTCCTTCCGCAATGACTTGGACCGACTATCGTCGTAGAAGGCGCGTCTTCCGCGACAAAATTCTCGGATCGGTCATGGCCGATGGAAAACTTTTTTTCCGGTTTCACGGTGCTCTGTTATGACGGATCCGCTAAAAACATGGAGGATGCTCGGTCAATGCATGGCAGAACCAAGATTTTCGTTTCCTCGTGCGATGTTGACTCATCGAAGTCTTTTGAGGCGTGTGGGTCCCGAATGTCAGTGTCTCTAGCGGACCATACTTTTCGGTCGTGCCTCCCTGATTTGAACTTGATAACGTTGCTCGAGGCCTCTGCCGTTTAGTCAGGTTGCTAGGTCCCACATGTCAGCCTCTCATTAGAAGGATGATGTGTATGATGGAATTTTTTCCTTCGCTCGCGCTACCCTGTTCAAAAGTTGATAGCGCTGGTCGATGCATCTACCGTTTAATCAACCTCCTGGGACCCACATGTCATCCTCTCATTATAAGAAACGTGTGTATAATGGAATTTTTTCCCTTGGCTATTGCCTCCCTGATTTCAACTTGATAACGTTGCTCGATCTATCTGCCGTCTAGTCACGCTGCTAGGTCCTCCATGTCAGCCTCATATTATAAGAATCGTGTGTATGATGGAATTTTTTTCTTTGCTCGCGCTACCCTGTTCTGAACCTACCCTATTCTGAACTTGATAGCGCTGCTCGATGTATCTACCGTTTAATCAAACTCCTGGACCCTACATGTCATCCTCTCATTAGAAGAAACGTGTGTATGATAGAATTTTTTCCCTCGGTCGTGCCTCCGTGTTCCGAACTTGATAGCGTTGCTCGCTGTATCAGCCGTGCTGGTAGGTTCCTTATGTCAGTCTCACATTAGAAGAATCGTGGGTATGACGGACTTTTTTCTACTCTAGTGCCACCCTGTTCCTAATTAGATAGCGTTGCTTGGCGAATCTGCCGTTTGGTCATGCAGCTAGGTCCCACATGACAGCCTCTCATTAGAAGGACCGGTTGTATGATTGACTTTTTTCTCTGTTCGCGCTCCGTGTTTTGAACTTGATAACGTCCCCCATGTTAGCCTCTCATTAGAACAAACGTGTGCATGATGGACTTTTTTCTCGCTCACGCCTCCCTGTTTCGAACTTAGCAACGTTGCTCGATATAGCACCTGTATAAGGCCGCGTTGGTGGGACCCACATGTCGGTCTATCTTTAAATGAAATGTTTGTATGATAGACCTTTTTTTGGCCGCGTCTGCTGTTTTAGATTTCCAATAGATTTAAACTTTGTGTGTCCTTCACCACTACACCAAAGATATTTACAGAAAATATATTATTAAACATTCCTTAGTACCTTCAAGTTATGTTTTAATGTTTTTAAAAGGATGTCGTGTGTCCGTGTTTATATTTTAAAAAATAAAAGGGCAGCCTCTTGGCATTTCAATTTATAAAATGCCACATATATAATGGACTAGTTACTTAAAAATATGGCGGAGTTTTTTGAAGAGGTGGAGGCGGAGTTTTTTTTAAGAGGTGGGGGCCAATGCTCAAAAGGCCGAATTAAAAATATTTTGGCCTATTCTACATGGTCCATCTACATGCGCTATACTCCATGGGATCCTTTCTTAAATTTCACTGCATTGTCCTAAGCAGTCCCTTGACCCTGACAAGGCCAAATTAAAATGTTCTTGCCTATGCTCCATGGGATCCTTTCTTAAATTTCAGTGGCCTGTGCTCAGCAGTTCCCTGACCCCGCGCTAAAAAAAAGCAGTTCCCCGACCTCGAAAAGGCGTGTGTGTATGTTGGACTATTTTTCGGGTCGAATTGGATAACTTTGTTGGGTCCTCCATGTTAGCCTCTCACCACGCTATACTTTTTTCTCGCTCGCGCCTCCCTATTTCGAACTTGGCAATGTTGCTCGATGCAGCATCTCTATAAGGCCGCGCTACTGGGTCCCATGTGTCAGCCTCTCTGTAGATGAAACGTGCGCATGATGGACATTTTTTTCAGCCCCGTCTGATCTTTTGACATGGTCCGTTGCTAGGTCTAATATCCATGGTACTAAGTAAAGGACCAAATATACACACATACTATATAGATGTCGATCAAATTATATTTTTTGAGAATTATCTATTATAATTTTATATAGTGATGATATGTCATATGTCTATTATCTGGTTCTCACGTGCAGGGTACGTGGAACTTACTAGTAATGCAGTAGTTTCAACAAAACAACATAGGTAGGCGGATCTTTTTCTGGGGCCTAGGGAAGGGGATGACCATAAAGGCCGGATTAAAAAGATTTTGGGATAACTGGGGGCGGATTCCCTATTCTTCATGGGCTCACTCCAAAACTGAATGCGCTATGGTCGATGGCCACAAGACAATGAAAAGGCCGAACTGAAGGTTTTGGGCTATGATTCGGCCTAATAGGCTAATTTTATGGGCTCAGCAATAAAAACATCAGACCTCAACAAGGAAGAAAAAAACAAGGGAGAAAATTTTGGCCGATATTTTCGCGTGAAAATTCTTGACAACCAGGACACATAACCCGCGCGCGCCAAAACTTTCCCACTCGCGCCTTCACTCTAGCAGCCATCTACTGTCTCTTTGCGCCATTCTTGTGGAGACACGCATGCGGTCAAAACCACAAGTCGCGCACCAAAACATTCACACTCCGTGTATTAGCCGGGCGGCCTGGCACCATTGCTGGCGGCGCCGTTATTTTTGAGACACACACAGGCCGGCGGTCAGCTGGTCGATCCCCACAGTATGCTTATAATATCCTTAGTTTTCTCAATCATTTCCTAGAAGTAGTTTCATACTCGATCTGCTCATTTGATATTGTTCTGCACTTGATCTGTTTGTTTGAATTAGTTGTCATTTTGTGCTCGGTCGACCTATTCTCTCAAATATGTAACATAATTCTGCACTCAATTTCTGAAATAAGCTAAAATTATGTGGCATTTATAGTTCTATATTCAATCAGGTTTCTCAGATATCTTGGCTTAATTAGATCTGTAATCAACCTGTTCGGTGAAATATCTTGAAAGCTTCTGACCATCTCTATCCTCAACAGATGGACAAATATTGGATACTGAATGGAAAAAAGCAACACCTTCATATTGGGAAGGTGTTAATGACTGCATGAAGTTTGTTAGACATCATAACAGCGACTCGGATGTGTTTTTCCCATGCTGACAATGCCTTGATTTTAAAAAGCTGAGACAGCGCACAGTCGCAGACCATACTTTCATTAATGGGATGCAACGCACATATATTAGGTGGACTAAACATGGTGAACCATATGATCAGCCTGTTCATGATCCTCTAGCTAATGCTGATCCGCCTGAAGCTCATCAAATCGAGGATGAGGACCTTTCTGGTTTGTTAAGGGACTTGTACCCCGCTGCAAGCAAAAAAGACGCTCCTTCTCTTAAAAGATCACTTTTCTCTGACCTGGTAGAAGATGCCAAATGTTCAGTGGAACTTGATTCTGGTATCTCAAGATTCGATTTGGTAATGAAATTACTAAAGGAGAAGTCATTCAACAAGATTACCAACAAAGCTTTCGAAGTGATTAAGGTGTACAGCGAGTCAATCCCTATGGAAGATCCATTTTTGTCCAAATAACTGTGTACTATTCTGGGAGGATTATCAAAACCTCGATGAATGCCCAGTATGTAACGAATCGAGATGGAAAAATGGTGATAAAAAGAAGAAAGATCCTTGTAAGGTTCTGAGATATTTTTCAATTATAGATAGATTGAAGAGGTTGTCTCAGTCAGAACAAAAATATAAGGAAACAAGATGGCACAAAGAGATTATCAAGCCAGACGATTACTTACTCAGACATCTAGTTGATGGCGATGAATGGAAGAACTTTGACAAGGCTCATCCAGGATTTGTAGCGGATCCAAGGAACCTGAGACTTGGCCTAGCTATAGATGGATTTAACCCATTTGGCAACATGAGTAACTCGTACATGATGTGGCTAGTACTTGTTACAATTTACAACATGCCTCCTGATACATTGCAAATGTATCTATAATTTTTGATGTTCCATGCTTGTTTTTATCCACTTTCTTGTGTTTTGTTCCAACTTTGGAGTACTTTTCATATGATTTCTTGGACTAACCTATTAACAAGAGCCACAGTGCCAGCTGCTTGTTTTCTGCTATTTTTGGTTCCAGGAAAGTCAGAAAATGAATATTCTCGGAATTGGACGGGACAAAAGCCAAAGTGCCTATTTTTCCGGAAGGGATCAAGTGCCAGAATACGAGACAGAGAGGGGCCAGGGGCCGGCCACACCACCTGGCCGCGTGGCCAGGCCTAGCCCGTGCCAGGGGGTGGTGTGGTGGCTCCCAGCACCCCCTCGGCCTCTCCTTCCGCCTATATATTGCTCTTGGGACGAAACCCCTAAGTACCTGATAAAAAATCCACGAAAGAGTCTGTAGCCGCCATCATCTCCACCCTAGATCGGGAGGGATCTGAAGCTCTTCCGGGCACCCTGTCGGAGAGGGGAATTCACCCTGGAGGACTTCTTCATCACCATGCAAGCCTCCGGTGTGATGCGTGAGTAGTTCATCCTTGGACTACGAATCCATGTAGTAGCTAGATGGTTGGTTTCTCCTCCTTTGTGCTTTCATGTTTAGATCTTGTGAGCTCCGTTCATGATCAAGATCATCTATTTGTAATCCATTACATGTTGTGTTTGCGAGGATCCGATGGATATTGAGATGCTATTTTAGATTGATTATTGATTCTATCATGTCTTTGTTATTTGAGATCTTGCATGCTTTCCGTTGTTAGTAGCTATCTTGGCCAAGTAGATGCTAGCAACTCCAAGAGTTAGTATTTATGCTCGATAGTGGGTTCATGCCTCTGGTAACTGGGAAGTGACAGAAATCTCAAAGGTACTAGATGTGTTGTTGCTACTAGGGAGAAAACAACAATCCTTTGTTCATAGAACAATTGTATTGTTTACTTTACACGCAGTTCGTAAAGCAATAATCTGTTGCTTGCAACTTAATACTGGAGGGGGTTCGGATGATAACCTGAAGGTGGATTATTAGTCACAGATGCAGTTGGATGGCGGTCTATGTATTATGTTGTAATGCCCAATCAAGTCTCAAAGGAGTAAAGATGATTAGTATATGCATGTATTGCTTTCTCAGTGTTTGTCAATTGCCCCGTTGTAATTTGTTCACCCAGCATGTTATTTATCTAAGGAGAGCCACCTCTAGTGAACTATGGACCCCGGTCCTTTTTCTTTACATACAATCTATAAACTGTTTCTGGTTTGTGTTTACTTTCTGCACACTATTACTTCTTTCCATTCGCTACGTTTAATCCTTTGTTTTCCGCAAAACACGGTGAGATTGACAACCTCATCCCAAGTTGGGGACAAAGTTTTGTGGTTGTGTTGTGTAGGTCTCCACGTCGCTACTAGCACCGGTAGTGCGCCCTGCCAAAGCTCATCTAGTAAAACCTTTTGGGTGTTTCCTTGCTCCTACTGGTTCGATTAAACCTTGCTTTCATAACTGAGGGAAAACTTACTGCTGTACTCATCATACCTTCCTCTTGGGGTTCCCAACGAGCTCTACGTTGAAAGTCGAGCGCATAAACATCTTTTCTGGCGCCGTTGCCGGGGAGTCAAGGACATCTTCACAAGGGGAGTCCCTCATAACCAATCTCTTTACTTTGTTGTTTTTGTTTTGCTTAGCTTTCTTTTTGCTTTGTTTGCTTGTTTTGTTCTTCAAAAACACACAAAAAAATAGTTTTACTTGTATGCTTTCATATTTCAAAAACACAAAAAAAATTAGTTCCTATCTCTTTATGTCTAGCCTTGCTCCTGTCACTATGTCACCCGAGGAAACGATTTTCACTTTTAAACAAGGAATTGAGGAAAGTTTTAAGGAAGCTTGGTCTAGAATCTCTGATCTACAAGAAAAAACTGAGCCTAAAATGGCTCAAAGCTTGTTCCTTAGCAGTTTTTACCTTGGGATTGCTCTTTGCTATAGATATGACCTAGATGATATTGTGGGAGGAGATTTACTCCAATGTAATGAGGATGATGCTATTAATGCTATAAAGAAATTGATCCTCACTTACAACATGCCTAGCCAAACTGATATTTCCTTCGCAAAAATATTTGCTAGGTTGGACACTCTTGAGGTTAACACTACTAGATTAGAAGGGTGCTATAATACGCTTAGGGAGCATCACGTTTATGTCCCAATAAAATCTGACCCATCAAAGTGGTTCCCTACAGTAAAGATTGAGATGAACGCTGAAACTTTTCAAGCTCGCTGTGATATCATGTCTGAATTTTGCCTTATGCCCAAAGATATTTATAAATCTCTGAATACTTGGGGGCTCATTGAGGGAGGAAAAGAAATATCTCTTACTAATAATACTACCATATTACCTCTTGGAATAGCTGAAGGAGTGTTTACAAAGATCCTTGGGAAAACGATTTCTATTGATTATCTTCTTATTGAATGTGCAGGAAAAGGACAAATTACACTTGGAAGGTCCCTATTGGAACTTCTTGGAGCAATAATAGATGTGGGAAAGGGGACCATGCACCTTTCTTCTCCACCAAACAATCATATTTTCCCCAAGGCTAAGAATAAAAGTAAGAGAGGTAAGGGCAAGAAAGTTGGTTTTAATGCTTCTTCATTTTAGAACACTTGATTCTTTCTTTGCTTCTTATGCCTAACTTAAAGGCGTTAAAGAAAAGTACTTATTAGGAGATAACCCAAAAGTTTTAGTTGATTCTTGGAAGTTATTACCTCTGTAATAACCGCTCCTTATCCTTTTTATTTGCTTTTTGTGCCAAGAGCAACCTCTAATGAGAGTGAAGTAATGATTGGGAAAGTTGTTATCCCGAAACAGATTTTTGTGCTTCACCGTAAAAATTCCTGAGAGAGCTCTGTAATGTTTTGTGCTTCTGCCCCATGTTGTTATCTAACTTTCATTAGTTCAACACTTGTTGATTTGAGCAACAGAAGGTCTTCGAAAAAATTCGTCTTTACCTATTGGTCTGTTTTGACAGATTTCTGCCATTTTCTGCATTTGCTTCTTGTTGGTTCTTTCTTGAGTTCTTTTGGGGAATTGAGCTTTTTGAGGGAAGTGCTACAATAGCTAGTGTTCTAATGGAAGTTTATTTGGTGTTAGAACTTAACCTTAAGACTTATTTATCTTAAGTGCACTAATGTTGCTAATGAGATTGTGTGAAGTTTTGTATGAAGGAAAATTTTCAGGTGTATGGAAGGAATGAGTAATGAGATGAAGGATGGACTAAATATCAAGTTGGGGATGCCATGCGTGTCACCTCAAGAAATATCCAAGAAGTACAAGCGTCAAAGCTTGGAGATGCCCAAGGCATCCCCTTCTTCATCAATAAAAATCCCAGGTTTCTTCCAAACGCTTCATTTTTATTGTTTCATGCACAGTTGTGTTTTTCTTGGAGCGTCTTCTTTTTCGTTTTCGTTTTGGTTTTTAGTTTGCTTGGTTTGCTTAGTTTTATGAATAAATTGGTTGGACCCCCTCTTTCATACATTGGTTTGCAAATAGTTTGGTTTGGTTTGGAAAAGAGTAGGAAAGTTTATACTTATGTGGTAAAAAGAGCTCGTTCTTGACTGTGGCTATGCTTTATCATGCCATGCTTGATATTGTTTTGGCTTTATGCTTAGTATTCTTTGATGTAGCATGACTTGTTATAAACAATTGAGATTGCTTAATGTGCCTTGGATGAATCATGCGTTGTTTTAGCATATTAAAGCATAGTATAGTGGTATTCTCCTTTGATGCTTTATTTGGGTTGACTTGGCGCATGCGCACACCATGTTATGACTATCCAAAGTCACCATAGCCTTTATGATCCTTTAGTTTTCAACTTGTAGTATCACTTTATGCTTTTATCAATGATGTTTTGTCACTCTGCATGATTATGGCCATTATTGCTCTCTTAATTTATCGCTCCCAGTCTTTTGCTAGCCTCCACAACAAAGTATGAGTTCCACTCATGCATCCAACTCCCTAAACCAAGTTATTCCAAAGAGTCCACCATACCTACCTACTAGCTTATGCTATTCCAAGTTTATTAATGCTTTTGTTTACCTTCGAAATTAAACTTGTTATGAGAAAACTAGTGATTAAAGCTCTCACGAACTTGATGGCACACTTTACTTTACTTGCCCTTAATAAACTTGAACCATTGTGTCTTCTATGTTGTATATGCTTGCACTTATTTGTTGGAATTAGCAGAACCATGCTTTCTGGGGGAACGCTTTCAACATTGCACTTGGTACTTGTACCTAGTTGATATCATGATCTTTTGTATATGGATGTCGTCGGTGTGAAATGAAAGGGGAGCTTGTAAGTCCATGGAGTTATGTATATGTGTTAGAGAAACGCCTGGGCCGCTGGTCTAATCCATGCTGACATGGTGGAAACCTGCAGC
The DNA here is from genome assembly GCA_023614405.1 of Avena insularis. NCBI lineage: Eukaryota > Viridiplantae > Streptophyta > Magnoliopsida > Poales > Poaceae > Avena > Avena insularis. The sequence continues at coordinate 367,212,253 of CM042696.1, read as the reverse complement.
GTAACCATAATGAGCTGTCTATGAACCATTCTTCTTATAAAAAAAAGGAGTCCTATATTGAGAAAAAAAGAGAAAAGAAAAAAAAAGATACTATGAAATGAGGAAAGAGAGAAAAAAGCACCATGTTCCCATGGTAAATAAGAAGAATGCTGAGATGCTCGTTGTCTGCTTGCCTTGTCATTTTGATATGGGGATTCTTCCATATCATCGGGCAAGGGGTACCCCATTGGCGGTTCTCAATGATACACATGTACTTACGATGACAAGAACTTACTGGTGACTAAACTTGAGTAGCATGAGGAGCGGCCCTCGTATACAAGGGACATGAGATTTCCGACTTATACTTCATCAAGCATGTACACCATAGTTTGTTCACTTTAACCTTAATCACTTCAAGATGCTTATGATAGGGGCAATGAGAGCTGAAAGCTATAAGTACCATAATTTTTGGAAGCTCTTTATGAGACTTGAATCCCTACTTCCTTTTACAAAGGCCTTTCTTCCACCATAATATTGAGTCTCCACCTTCTATGTTTATGCACCTACTTTGAGAGCATAGTGGCCATTCTTAGTTCGATGTGCATTGTCCCAAGACTAGTTGATTGATGCATAACTTGATATTGCTTGTTTTAAACTATTGTATCTAGTCACTCTTATGCACTTTGAAGGTGTGCTATGAATTTATATTTGCTACTCTATTGAAGGACTAGCTGAATACTATTATGCTATGTTTTCTTTATGTGAAACAAACAAACGTCTTGCAAAGCATGTTATTCATGATTCTTTTGTTTGTGCCTTTTCATGTTGCATCATAGTTTCTTTGCTTATTGCTAGAACTTTGTATTTCATGTTATGATTGAAGTACTATGATCCCAGCTTTGAATGTTTTGCAAATACTTTGATCAAGTCTTTGATGGTGCATGTCACCTCAAAAATTATTTCTTTTTATCACTTACCTACTCGAGGACGAGCAGGAGTTAACTTGGGGATGTTGATACATTGCAAATGTATCTATAATTTTTGATGTTCCATGCTTGGTTTTATCCACTTTCTTGTGTTTTGTTCCAACTTTGGAGTACTTTTCATATGATTTCTTGGACTAACCTATTAACAAGAGCCACAGTGCCAGCTGCCTATTTTCTGCTGTTTTTGGTTCCAGGAAAGTCAGAAAATGAATATTCTCGGAATTGGATAGGACAAAAGCCAAAGTGCCAATTTTTCTGGAAGGGATCAAGTGCCAGAATACGAGACGGAGAGGGGCCAGAGGCCGGCCACACCACCTGGCCGCTTGGCCAGGCCTGGCCCGCGCCGGGGGTGGTGTGGTGGCTCCCGGCACCCCCTTGGCCTCTCCTTCCGCCTATATATTGCCCTCGGGACGAAACCCCTAAGTGCCTGATCAAAAATCCACGAAAGAGTCTGTAGCCGCCGACATCTCCATCCCTAGATCGGGAGGGATCTGAAGCTCTTCCTAGCACCCTGCCGGAGAGGGGAATTCACCCTGGAGGCCTTCTTCATCACCATGCAAGCCTCCGGTGTGATGCGTGAGTAGTTCATCCTTGGACAACGGATCCATGTAGTAGCTAGATAGCTGGTTTCTCCTCCTTTGTGCTTTCATGTTTAGATCTTGTGAGCTCCGTTCATGATCAAGATCATCTATTTGTTATCCATTACATGTTGTGTTTGCGGGGATCCGATGGATATTGAGATGCTATTTCAGATTGATTATTGATTCTATCATGTCTTTGTTATTTGAGATCTTGCATGCTTTCCGTTGTTAGTAGCTATCTTGGCCAAGTAGATGCTAGCAACTCCAAGAGTTAGTATTTATGCTCGATAGTGGGTTCATGCCTCTAGTAATCTCTAGAAGTGACAGAAATCTCAAAGGTACTAGATGTGCTGTTGCTACTAGGGAGAAAACAACAATCCTTTGTTCATAGAACAATTGTATTGTTTACTTTACACTGGAGGGGGTTCGGATGATAACCTGAAGGTGGATTATTAGTCGTAGATGCAGTTGGATGGCGGTCTATGTATTATGTTGTAATGCCCAATCAAGTCTCAAAGGAGTCAAGATGATTAGTATATGCATGTATTGCTTTCTCGGTGTTTGTCAATTGCCCCGCTGTAATTTGTTCACCCAGCATGTTATTTATCTAAGGAGAGCCACCTCTAGTGAACTATGGATCCCGGTCCTTTTTCTTTACATACAATCTATAAACTGTTTCTGGTTTGTGTTTACTTTCTGCAAACTATTAATTCTTTCCATTCGATACGTTTAATCCTTTGTTTTTCGCAAAACACGGTGAGATTGACAACCTCATCGCAAGTTGGGGACAAAGTTCTATGGTTGTGTTGTGCAGGTCTCCACGTTGCTACTAGCACCGGTAGTGCCAAAAAGCTCAGCTAGTAACACCTTTGGGGTGTTTCCTTGCTCCTACTGGTTCGATTAAACCTTGGTTTCATAACTGAGGGAAAACTTACTGCTGTTCTCATCATACCTTCCTCTTGGGGTTCCCAACGAGCTCTATGTCGAAAGTCTAGCGCATCACCTCCCTGGGCTTTACTCATCCCAGGTCCCAAATCACTTGGGAAGGATTTTGATCTGTACATGCAGCCTCTTATACGAGACTTGCAGGAACTATGGAAGGGTGTCATGACTCCTGATATATGTGCCAGCAACCCTGAAGTTGCCCAGTTCCATATGCGTGCTGCTGTGCTATTCTGCACCCATGATTTTCCAGCTATTCACACTATGTTAGTCAGAGTGACAATAGGTTATAACGCATGTGTTCGCTGTGAGACAAAACAGGTCATAGTGAGGCTACAAAATAAGACTGGTTTCCTTGGCCACCGGGTTTTTCTTCCTCAAGTCCACAAATTCCAAAAGAACTTGAAAAAAATTGCAGTTCTATGGAAAGAGGACTGAATATGGCACTACACCACAAAAGTTCACTGCAGCTGAGTTGCAGGCACATTTACAAAAGGTCAGAAATGTCAAACCAAGAAAAAAATCAGCTGCTAGACGAGGTAAAAGAAAGAATATAGAAGATGCACCGACATTAGGAGCCGCATCCAAAAGGAAGAGAGCGGAAGAAGTAGCAGCAGATTCCCAAGGGAAGGAAAAGGAACCGAGAATATTTTATAAGCATAGATCCACTCTATGGGACTTGCCGTATTGGTCTGGTAAGACACTTCGACGTAATATTGATGTTCATGCAGATGGATAAAAATATATGTGACAACATTATAGGCACATTACTCAACATTCCATCTAAGACAAAAGATAGCTATAATGCTAGGCTTGACTGTGAAAACTCAATGTTAACAATAACTTGAAGTTGTATCCTGAAGATACGCTTGATAAGAGCTTTGAAAAATATTACAAATTTCGAGGTGCAAAATTTACCTTGCCGATGAATAAAAGGGTACTATTTTGTGACTTCCTCCGACATGTGAAGTTCCCATATGGATTTGCTTCCAACATTGCAAATTGTATCAATTAGAGGGGAACAAGCTCCAAGGGTTGAAAACTCACGATTGCCACATCCTACTACAATGGCTTTTAGCTCTTGGCGTTAAAGGTTTAGTGAACAAGGATTTGTACAACGTGCTTGCAGAGTTGGGAAAGTTCTTTAGGGAAATATGTAGCAAAACTCTGGATAGAAGAGTTGTAGCGCGTCTTCAGACGGACATAGCAGAAATCCTGTGCAAGCTTGAGATGATATATCCACCAGCCTTCTTTGATGTGATGGTGCATTTGGCTGTTCATCTGACTAAAGATGCACTTTAAAGAGGTCACGTACAGTACGGATGGATGTACCCTATATAACATTGGCTTTGCACTTTCAAGGGTACTATTAGGAACAAGGCTAGAGAAGAGGCTTACATTGCAGAGGCATACATTGTTGCTGAAGCATTTGCATTTTGCTCAAGATACATTCCTGATCGTAAAACAAGATCCAGTCTGGGTGGCAGAATTGAAGAAGTTGAAAAATCTGTTTTTAACCATGGTGTTCGCCTGGTAGGAAAGAAGGAACATAGAACATTAATGCAACACGAATATGACCAACTTACCTGGTATGTGCTGAATAACGCTGATGAGGCTGAAAACTTTGTTTTGTGAGCACTATTCATACATATCCTCACATATATGAAATAAAACTTGTAGCAAGATATGTTCAGATGTCTTACTTGAGTATCATTTTTGTAGGTTATTTAAAGCAACCAAAGGAAAAGATTATGTTACACCAGTATGTGGGGGTGGGTTTTAGGAATGGTTTAGGAATCATGTAAGATGGTCAATTGAACTTTGAATTGCATACAAATTATGCACATCAGATGACCTCTTGATTATTTTGCATAACCGCAGATCACGAAGCTGCGTGAAGAGAATCCGGGTGATGTTAGTGATGGTCTCTATGCCCTATCACGTGGTCCGACAAAGAGGGTGTAGACAGCTTCAGCTTGCAATGACGATGGTATCCACTATAGCACTTATGAGCGTGAGAAACATCTGAAGACACAAAACAGTGGCATCACGACCAGTGGAGAGCACTTGACAACCAAAATGAAGAAGTCAAATGACTATGATCATTATGGTCGCATAAAAGAGGTTATTGAGTTGAGTTATAACAACAAGACTGCTGGTAGATCTATGGTTCTATTCAAGTGTTATTGGTATGACCAAGATCCTAACAAGAAAAGAGGCCCCAGAAATGATGGGAATTTCATATCGATCAATACTACTGCTGAGTGATACAAGGAGGAACCTTATATTTTGGTAACTCAAGCTTCCAAGGTAATATTCTTGGATGACAGAGATAATAAGGACTGGAAATATGTGCAAAAGTTTGAGGCAAGGAGAACCTATGATGTGAATGAGTATGACGAGCCAGTCACCACAGATGTTGCCCACCAAGATGATCCCAGTGGTTGTATGGTAACTGAACTGGCTGACATCAATGAAAATTTGATTGCCAGAGGTGGATCTGCAAATGATGGACAAGTAGATTTCACTATCGAGGTTAGTGTAGTCGACAAAGACAAGAATAAACTGGTTCTACCTGATGAATCTCAGGACATGTATGATGAATGGCAAGGGGAAGAAGATCCAACCCAGTTGGAATATGTGGATCTAGAATGCGGCGGTGCAGAAAGCGATTATGGTGACGATGATTAGACTGTTGTTTCATATTATGCAGTGATATGGTGAACAGTGGTTCGTATTGGTTTTCTCTTTGTAAAATGTATGAGACATGATGACAATTTCCTGTTGGATTGTAATCCTAGACTAATTGTTTTCCCTGTCTAAATTGGATTAAGTTTAATTCGACAAGTGCAAACATATGTAGAACAGGTTCACTAGGCATGCAACAGAAACATTGGTTCAGTACATTAATTAATTATCAACCACATGACCAATTTCATACAGAAGGGGTATATGAACCTCGTGTCATAGAGATGGGCGAGCACATTGTCTCGGTAGATAGGGCAGCTGGCGTTGGTCTCAAACAAAGTGAAGATGCACTTGTGGTGGTACGGATGGTTGCATCCCCGGAGACGCACCGTTGTGCGCTTCGATAGAGGCTGCATGCATATGCTGCAGTGGCTATCCTCCTGCTCAACCAGGTACCAATTGTCTTGTAGTGCCGGCAAGTTGACGATGACCGAAGAATCAGGCTGAGGGACCCGTCGAAGTGGAACCCGTCAACCCACATACACGCCTCAAGCCAGAGTCGGTGTTGAATGTCATATGGCATGATGGTGTTTAATTCCTAGGCAAATCCTTAGAATCAAATGGACCTAGAGAGTGGACTGCTCGAACAAAAGGCGGGGCTGCACTACCTCGTCACTCCCCAACGTCATCCCTGGATTATCCTCTCTTCATGGTTCTATTTAGGATGGTCATAATGCTAGTGGGCGTAATTTGGGTAGTACATAGTCCTAGATGTATTGCCAACTAAGCATTTAGATAACATGGCATGAAATTAAATGATGAGAGAGGGAGCCTTGGGGTAACTAGCTATGTTACCATAAGGGCGTCTCCAATGTGAAACTAAGGTCAGATATAAGACACCTGTGGTCGACCTTAGTGGAATTTAAACATTGTAGCACTCAGTCTTAAGCTAAGAAACCTTGTGGTCGACCATACCAGTATGACGCGGCAATAAGAACTAGAAAATCATTGTTTCTCTCTCCTCACTACACAATGCGCTTCGGCTTAATTTCAAGACAAAATGAGTCTACATTGCAATTAATGAGACTTTGCATGATACCACACCTATGTTATTTTCCACTATGGAGGTAGTAACTTATTTTTTTTGCAAAAATGGAGGTAGTAACTTAGACTAGTAACATATGCATATTACTACTCTTAGTTAATCTCCACCATGACCAGCCTAAATATAGTAACTTGCATATGTTACTATCTTCATAGTGGGTGATAACATGTGTGTGGTGTCATGCAAGGCCTAATTAATTAGGTTCTAGACTCATATAAATGTGTGATGTTATGGTAATACCTCCCTCTGTCTCATCATTAATTATCATGTCATGTCACCAATTTGCTTAGTTGGCATTGCATGTATATGCAAGTTACTAATCCCACGTGACGAGAGGGATGGTTGTTGTCTCTACATTAAATAGAGGAAGGGTTGTTGAGTTGGACAGGGAAGACCAATATTTTAACATATCCTTGAATTTTTTGTGGCATCGGCTGTGCAGCGTAGGCACCGGTGCCAGATGGATGAGAAGTGGTTTGGGAACCGATATTTTCATACGTTGTGGAGGGCCACCCAAGTTCTACGTATTTTCAAGATTTTTAGGGAGCAACTATGTAGATGCACAGGCTGGTGGTACTTCCCCTTGCTATCGGTAACAGAGAGAAACAATGTGGATGCGATGATGATTTAATTTATTTATATAACATAACTAGTATAGGTACAACACAACCACGGTAGAAACTAAACCATACTCTAGACGAAATCAGCACACACATAGACACCCGAATATCATACGGTTCTTTTTTGTCAAGAACCTATGTCGCCCTATGCCCGTGCGGGCATGCCGTCTGGTGTTCGATGAACTCGAAGAAGCGGCCAGCCATGTCGCAACCTTTGTTGCTGCACTTTAGCTTCATTCCTGAGGACACCTTTGTTCGAAGACGCCTCTGTATTCACATCCCGGGCACTAGCCATCGGATAATTTTCCAACACATTGTGCGCATCCAATGTGCATCGCGGCCTTGCCAAAGCCCTGCTCATGCAAGGAAAAGAGATTTAGACCAAAACAAGAGTTGTATCGAACCAGTGTGGAAAACATCATGAAGAAAGAAGTAGTAATAACCATGTATGCGGGACAACGAACAATTTGAGAACACAGCATGCAGCTTAAGACCCGCTTCATTGCACTCATGTCAATCGTAGCTTCAAGCTACTCGTCCGCCATAGATCCGCCTTCTTCAACTACGGCGGATCTGAGAGGGATTTTGAGACCGAGCGAGAGAGCAGAGGGAGGAGCGCAAATCTAAGAGGGTTGATGAGAGCGAGCAAGAGAGACTGGTACAATAGTTAAATACTAGGAGTACTAGACTCCTCGTCTCACTCTAAGCAATATCGTCCGTCCATCCAAATTCAACGGCCATGAACTGATACCTTATCTCTTTGGCAAGAGACTTGCATGGAGAAAATTAGGGAAGCATTGTGTTCCCCGATTAATTATCTCCCTCTGACCCGGTGTCAGGTGGAAGACTAAATACTGTACTCCAGTACTACTCCGAGATGGAGGTACTAGTACTACTACTCTACCTCTGTTTGGGATGAGAGTATGAGACTAGCCCTAGTGGGGGTATCAGGTGGTACATACTGTATCATGCATTAGGCCTTTCACAATGGGGTGTATCTTAGCATGTTACCATAGGAGTTATAAATACCTAATAGAAAACCTCTCCAATGCATTGTATTTTAGAGGTTGTATCTTAATTTAATGTTTTTGCTCTCATGCATGCATTTTTTATTGGGAAATCAACTCTTTTTCCCTATAATTACGTGCAAGGGGTGTATCTTAGCTAAGATACAACAACACCCTTCCTCCTCCTTAATTGACATGCCATAAAGCATTTTGCCTAGGATGTCGCGCTAAGAGACTCCCCCATTGTCAAAGGCCTTATTACATGCATGGAAAATGCTTATGTGTCACGGCAATTAATGATGAAAGAGATTGTGTTGGTATCACTGAAAATTAATTATAATTTTGAGCCACGTCCATAAAGTATAGGGTGTATAATTGGTTCTTGTACCTTGTGTCATGTAGAAATCAACCTACTACTATTAGCTACCTATTACTCGATATTCTCGAGAGAAATGACGAAGAAGATTTTAGAATTATTGAGAAGTGCGTTTTGAGGTTTGTGCATAGCGTTTACTATGCTAAAGACTATCAATGGAATATTCTATATGCTAGCATGGATAGAAGATCCAGCGGTTTGCACTGTTAGGATTTGCTAGGCTTGATCGATTTTTCAAAGTTCAAAGTACTGCGTACACAATATAGTGTAGTAAGATTATATAATATAGGTAAATCTCAAAAATAATATGTATATGCGAGTCTCACGTGTCGGAGTACTTCTATATAGTGATAATATGACATACTCTACTTCTATAATTCTATCACATGTCGGAGCACTAAGGCATGTGCAACTTATTACTACTGTATACTAGAGTACATACTCCAAGAATTTACCAGACCCGTTGCTCGAGCTGCCAGCTGCTCGCCACCTCTGTTTCGAGAGTGTATAGTACTCCTACTATCCGATGAGACTGCGTCCAGCTGAAAGTACGGCCACTACAAGTACTGATATGACATTTATCTTGTGAGTTAATGCCCCGTACAACCACCGACTGTGAAAAAACTCACATGCTGCTAAGCGGTCGCTCTGCATACTCCTTGGAGCATCTATAAAAAGTACTCCTTGGAGAACTGCTTGGTAAAAGAAAAACACCGAAAAAGAGGTCCCCTAGCGGTAGGAGTAAAACTGAGTAGCACCGCTAGTAGTACTACTAGTACTATACTATTCCTTCACAAAAAGCAGTTCAACTTCTCCTTCATTCTACTCTCCGGCGAAATTTCTTTCTTCCACCAAAGGCATGTTACACTCACAAATACTTGAAGGAATCCCGGTGGATTGACTGCGTCGTCCTCGGAGGTCTGCTTCGGCTTAAGGCCAGGCCCCGGAACAGTTCCTCCGGCGGGAACATGCCACTGTTGGAGCCACCGCTGTAGAGCCCCTGGTCACCTGCGGTAAACGTGTGTTGGCCCTGCCGGCTGACAACACGATTTTGGGCCCCTCGAGGCTACCCATCCTGCGTTGGCCGCATCATGGAGGCGTCAACCCGGCAGGTGAACAAAAGTGGACCTCTACCACAAAGTATCGGTCCTGGCGTGCCTCCCTTTTGACTATGACGGAGCTGCGTCCGGGCAGGCGCTCTGGCTGGACATCAACCGTGTACAAGTTAAGCCTGTGTGAGACAGCAGCCAATCCTTCCACCGGGAACCTGCAGCCAGCGATAATGCGACCGGGGCAGACAACTCGGGTGGGCGCCAGGTTGCCGTGGCTATGGTTGACGCCTTCCTGGGTCCCCTCGAGCCTATCGATCCTATGCTGGCCCTTGCTTACAATCAGGAAATGCTCGAGTTCGATCTCGCGCGCGAGGATCCTGTGGCCAGCGAGCATGTGACCGGGGCAGACAACTTGGAAGGGCGCCAAGTTGCCGTTGTCGTGGCAGACGACGCCATCCTGGGTCCCCTCGAGCCTATCGATCCTATGTTGGCCCTTGCTTACCATCAGGACATGCTCGAGTTCGAGCTCGAGCGCGAGGAACCTGCGGTCGGCGAAGGTGCGGCTGGGGGAATCGACTCGGTAGGGGGGCAGTGTGCTCCTCTACTCGTTCACAGAAATCTCGTCCCTTTGACCATGATCAACTGCAGGAGCACGCTGTGTTTCGCGTGTGAAGAAAACAATATTAGCAAGAGTATGGCTCAGCTGCTCGGTTGAAATTGAGTCGGACTCGACTTCCTTTCCAAGCTAAATTTTGGAGGCCATTGTGCCAATTGTATGGACTTGGATGTAATTTTCTATTTTTTGATGTAACCTTTAATTCCAACCAACGTATTGATTGAAGCATGATGCACTTTTGGGTGAAATTAGCTATAAAATTAAGCTTGAAAAATATAACATGTAATTTATCCAAACAATTCATGTAGTTCTATAGTAAACTAGTAAGTTGCATGTGTCCTGCACGTGAGACTGAGATAATAGATGTCTGATATATCATCACTATATAAAATTATCATAGGTAAAGCACAAGAAAATATAAATTTGATCAACATCTATAATGTAGAGTGAATGATTATTAGCTATCTAAAACTTCAAAATTTGGTAACATGGTCTGGAGAAATGAGGGAGAAGATTCTAGAATGATGGAGAAGTGTTTTGAGGTTCCCATGTTTCCAGACATAGCGCAACACCCATGTTTTACTTGCGATTCCTAGGTTCTTTGAGTTTTCATGGTTCGTAGATAAATTAACCCACGTAAATTACACTACTGTCTCCGATTCAAATTAATGTTCTCAGATTTCTCTAGATTCGGGTATATGTATCTAGCACAGAAACATGACTAGATACATTTGAATCTAGATGAATCTATGAACATTAATATGGATCGGAGGGAGTCTGTCGAAATTATGTCAAATTATTTCGAACCACATGTGAGCTGCCAATTGCTCTTTAAATTCCACAAAAATCTTTTGAAGTTGCCCACCAGATAGCCAATATATGGAGAACATGACTAAGAGTTTTCAAAGATTCAACTTCTTTCTAGACTTTTCATGCTGGCATAGTTGACCCTGCTTTGAAAAAAGAGAGACAAATAGGCCAAAAAATAGGGGGACTCATGCATGGCGTCCTTTTGCTTGTATTACCTGCCATAAAAAATAATAAACATGAGTTTTCACAACTTTTGAAAAAAGCCGCTTCACAAAAATGGCCTACCATGTATAAGTATGAACAAGTTTCAGGATGAGCAACCAAGCAAGGTCACGGACATATCAATATTTATGATAATTTTGTAGTAGTACTACAAGAAAGTATATATGCACATCTTGGCGTTGGTAAACAACTTTGCCAATGAGAGTTTCCAAATCTATATATCTCTAACTATTATAATGGTGCATTTTTGAATTGGATACATAGCACCAATCCTAACCATTGAGCTATAAGATCCAATGGTTTAGAGCAACTAGATTCATGTTGAACAGTACCTAGAGAAAACTCCACCATGTTCTAGAAAATTAGCTAGAAAATTAGGCTTGAAAAATATAACATGTAATTTATCCAACCACTTTATGTACTATAGTAAATAAATTGCACGTGCTATGAACTCTAAGCCATATTGATCACACTTCCTTCCAAAAAATACTTTTAATTCTTTACCATGCATGCTAACATGCACCGACCTAGCTATACCAAAATAGGGGCACACGGTCATTACCTTGATGAGGACAGAGTATGTCCATGACCTTGGTCATTTGGCTTGAAACCCAAGAAAGTTCATACATAGTACATGATATAGTAGGAAATACCAGAAGTGTGAGTTTTTCAAGTACTTCTACTAGTAGAAAAATAAGAAAGAATGGCCCCACCAAATTTTCGAACAAAGTGGATAATTATTTTTTATAGTTCCCAAGTTTAAGTATTTTTCATATTTCCAAGCTAAAGCTCCACGTGCACTTAAATGCATGACTCTATGTCGATTAAATGAAATTAGGTCAAACTTGAATACATGTGAGGATGATAGACTATTACTCTTGACAATATCCAAAATTCTTTCGAAGGTACCCAGGCAGCCAATATATCATGGGCCAACAATAGTTTTGAGAAATGCCATTACTCACTAGTATTTGCATACCGACAAATTTGACCGTGTATGGAAAACACTGAAACAAAATAAAGCGTAAAATGGAAACATGAGACTTCATTACGATTGGGGTACTTTTGCTAGTATTATGAATTGCCAAGAAAAATGATAAACATGAGATTTGACAACCTTAGGGAAAAGGGATTCGCATTATAGCCCACCATGATGTAACATTATTCTTGGTTTTCAGCACGAACGACCAATAAGGTCATGGCTGATGTCTACGCACGTTTCTATTCTTGTAGACAGTGTTGGGTCTCCAAGTGCAGAGGTTTGTAGAACAGCAGCAAGTTTCCCTTAAAGGGATCACCCAAGGTTTATTGAACTCAGGGAGGAAGTGGTCAAATGTATCCCTCTCAAGCAACCCTGCAATCAAGATACAAGCAGTCTCTTGTGTCCCCAACACACCCAATACACTTGTCAGGTGTATAGGTGCACTAGTTCAGCGAAGAGATAGTGAAATACAAGTAATATGGATGATTATAAGTGGTAATTGGAATCTGAAATAATAGTGGCAGCACACAAACATGTAACAGAACTGATTGTAAACGGTGTTTCAATGCTTAGAAACAAGGCCTAGGGATCATACTTTCACTAGTGGACACTCTCATATAAATATCTTCTCTTCATGATGCTACCCTGAACTACTCTTCTGTTGGACAATGTACGGCTATAAAATCACACCTTAAAGTTCGCATTCCCCATCTTGATAACCCCTCACTGTCACCTTGAGCGCTAGATTGTTCCAAAAACACCACAATCTCATAGAGACATCTAACTCAAATTATTCTCATGATAAGTATTTATGTAATCTTAGCCAAAGTGCCACACGGTGTGCACACTGTCAACTTCACACACGTGGGGATAAGCAGAGATTAATTAAATCACTTGAGTAGAAGAATAGATCTATAGATTACAAAGCTCATGATCTCAATAAGATCACGCATAGAGAGAGAGATGAACACATAGCTACTTGTAGAGCCCTTAGCCTCGAGAGAGAACTACTCCCTCCTCAACATGGGAATTAGCAACGGTGATGGAGATGGCGGTGGAGTCGATGGAGATGGATCCGGGGGCACTTCCTCGTCCCTGCAGGGTGCCGGAACAGAGACTTCTGTCCCCCGAATCTCCTGTTCGGTGGCGGCTGCGCTGTCGAACTTTTCGTGGAATTCTAATCTTGTACTTAGGGTTTTCATCTCGGGAGGCTTTTATAGGCGAAAGGGAAAGGTCGGTGGAGGCCTGTGATGACCCACAAGTATAGGGGGTGTATCGCAGTATTTTCGATAAGTAAGAGTGTCGAACCCAACAAGGAGCAGAAGGTGCTGGCTAGTGGTATGGATCAGGAATTCTCTGCAAATACTTAGAAAAAGGATTTTTAGGGGTTTTTGATAAAGCAAGTAAACAAAGTACGAGTAAATAAAAGACAGTAGGAATAAATGCAGCAAGTGGCCCAATCCTTTATGCAGCAAAGGACAAGCCGGATGTATTACTTAAGATGACAAAATGTTCTCGAGGACACATGGGAAGACTGTCAAGTGCTTTCACTTCATATAGTTGATTAATCTTCTTTAGATTGCTAAGTGTTGTGTGGGTGAACCTGTGCTAATGTACCGACCTTCCTAGGACTAATACATACTTTTGATTATGCCCCTTGCAAACATCCGAAAGTACAAGAAAGTAATTAAGGTAGAAACCTAACCAGAGCTTTAAACTCTAAGACCCTTACGTCCCTTGTGCAATGGTTTCCTAACGGGGGTTCAGGTTTGTGTCACTTTGGCAACCCCTACAATTAGTAGCCAAATACACAATGCATTCCCATATAGGTGAAGTGTCATGTAGTCGACGTTCACATGAGGGTGCTGATGGTGATGATGGTGGTGGTGATGATGATGATCCCGATGAAGTCCAGCTTGATGGTGGTGTTGATGGCGATGATCTCCCCTCTCCTGGAAGGTATTCCCCCGGCAGAAATCTGTCTACCGGAGAGATCTTTCTCTCTCGGTGTTTTCCGCCCTGTAGAGGCAGCGGAATCTTTCTGTGGTCGCTCCCCTAGTCTTAGGATTTTGGGAGGATGATATACGCCAGAGGGGAGAGCCAGAGGTGGGCCAAGGCGGCCACACCACTGTCAAGACCTAGGGTCGCTAGGGGTGGTGGGCCCCCTGGCCCATCTCCACTCTATCTTCCGCATCATTAGTCTTACGAAAATAGGATTTTCCGTATATTTTCCCGGATTTTCTGATCTTCGCGAATTTTGCCTCCAAACAGCACCTTTTCCATCAGAATCCTGACTGCAGCGGTCCATGCTCCAAAAGTCATCAACCATGCAAAAACAGATGAAATAACATAAGTATCACCTCTCAATACGAAATATATCAATGAATAATAGTGAATTAAGACATAGAATAGTGATGCAAAATGGACGTATCAACTCCCCCCAAAATTAGACTTCGCTTGTCCCCAAGCGAAACTGAGCTCAATAAACATGGCCTCAGGTTTATGGAGTGAAGAGTCGATAAAAGAATACGGACAAGAAGAATCACATTCATCAAATACATAGATCATAATAGAAGACAACTCACTATTATATAACTCAACTTGTAATAGGTAAAGGAAACACAATAAAGATACATAAAGTAAATCATAATTGGTAATGGCAACTTAGCTCTTGGTCGAAGAATAGTTGATAATTTGCTAGAGTTCACAAATAACTGGTGTTCAATGATAGCTTTCAAAGTAGTAAACATCAAGATAAGAGTAATGTGCAAAACAATGAACATAAGAAACATGATTGAATAAATCATCATATGAATGAATGAAACACAACAACTCAAAATACTTGCTGAGATAGAAGGGAATAGGTTTACTGACTCAGCTACAAAGTAAAAGAAAGGCCCTTCGCAGAGGGAAGCAAGGATTGCAAGTTTCATAAAGAGCTCCCAAAAATTATGATACTTACTAGCTTTCAGCTCTCATTGCCCCTATCATAGGCATCTTTAGGTGATTAAGGTTAAAGTGATCAAATATGAGGATATGCATAGACAAGTTGTAAATTGAGAATCTCATGTCCCTTGAATACGAGGGCCGCTCCTCATGCTACTGATGGCTCAATGCACGGCACCCAGAAAAGTGTTCATGGCTCGTGGTTGATGTAGAGATCCTTGGGAACCCCAAGAGGAAGGTATGATGAGCACAACAGCAAGTTTCCCTCAGTTATTGAAACCAAGGTTTAATCGAACCAGTAGTAGCAAGGAAACACCCCAAAGGTGTTACTAGCTGAGCTTTGGCAGGGCACACTACCGGTGCTAGTAGCAACGTGGAGACCTGCACAACACAACCACAGAACTTTGTCCCCAACTTGCGATGAGGTTGTTAATCTCACCGTGATTTGCGGAAAACAAAGGATTAAACGTATCGAATGGAAATAAGTAAAAGTTTGCAAAAAGTAAACACAAAGCAGAAACAGTTTATAGATTGAATATAAAAGACAAGGACCGGGATACATAGTTCACTAGAGGTGGCTCTCCTTAGATAGATAACATGCTGGGTGAACAAATTACAGCGGGGCAATTGACAAACACCGAGAAAGCAATACATGCATATACTAATCATCTTGACTCCTTTGAGACTTGATTGGGCAATACAACATAATACATAGACCGCCATCCAACTGCATCTATGACTAATAATCCACCTTCAGGTTATCATCCGAACCCCCTCCAGTATTAAGTTGCAAGCAATAGATTATTGCTTTACGAACTGCGTGTAAGGTAAACAATATGATTGTTCTATGAACAAAGTATTGTTGTTTCCTCCCAATCTAGGGATGGAGATGACGACGGCTACAGACTCTTTCGTGGATTTTTGATCGGGTACCTAGGGTTTTTGTCCCGAGGGTAACTTATAGGCGGAAGGAGGCCGAGGGTGCGGGTCGGCCCACCACCTGGCGGGCCAAGCCTGGCCGCGGCCAGGTGGTGTGGCCCCCCTCCTCTCCGCCTGTTCAGCACTTGATGATCCCTTCCAGAAAAATAGGCACTTTAGCTTTTGTCCCGTCCAATTCCGAAAATATTCATTTTCTGACTTTCCTGGAACCAAAAACAGCAGAAAACAGGCAGCTGGCACATTGGCTCTTGTTAATAGGTTAGTCCAAAAAATCATATGAAAAGTAATCCAAAGTTGGAACAAAACACAAAAAGTGGATAAAACCAAGCATGGAACATCAAAAATTATAGATACATTTGCAATGTATCAACATCCCCAAGCTTAACTCCTACTCATCCTCGAGTAGCTAAGTGATAAAAAGAAATAATTTTTGAGGTGACATGCACCATCAAAGACTTGAACAAAGTATTTGTAAAACATTCAAGGCTGGGATCATATTACTTCAATCATAACATGAAAGACAAAGTTCTAGCAATAAGCAAAGAAACTATGATGCAACATGAAAAGGCACAAACAAAAGATTCATGAATAACAATGCTTTGCAAGACGTTTGTTTGTTTCACATAAAGAAAACATAGCATAAAAGTATTCAGCTTGTCCCTCAATAGAGTAGAAATATAAATGCATAGGACACCTTCAATGTTCATAAGAGTGACTAGATACAATAGTTTAAAACAAGCAATAACAAGTTATGCATCAATCAACTAGTCTTGGGACAATGGACATAGAACTAAGAATGGCCACTATACTCTCAAAGTAGGTGCATAAAGTTAGAAGGTGGAGACTCAATATAATGGTGGAGGAAAGGCCTTTTGTAAAATGAAGTAGGGATTCAATTCTCATAAAGAGCTTCCAAAAATTATGGTACTTATAGCTTTCAGCTCTCATTGCCCCTATCATAAGCATCTTGAAGTGGTTAAGGTTAAAATGACACAACTAAGAGGATATGCTTGACAAGTTATAAACCGAAATCTCATGCCCCTTACTTACGAAGACCGATCCTCATGCTACTCAACTTCAGTCACGAGTAAGCTCTTGTCATTGTAAGTACATGTGTATCATTAAGAACCGCCAATGGGGTACCCCTTGCACATGATACGGGATCTTTCCTATAATCAAAATGACAAGGCAAGCAGACAATGAGCATCTCAGCGATCTTTTTATTTGCTATTTGCATAGGTTTTTATTGAGGATGCTTCATAGAGTGCTCATTATGATGATGCTGCAAGTTTCCACCATGATTAGGCATGGCTTAGGCTAGCGGCCTAGGCGTTTCTCTAACACACATACAAACTCCATGATCTTACAAGTTCCACTTTTATTTCACACCGCCGGGATCCGTAAGCAAAAGAACATAATATCAACGCGGTACAAAGTACAAGTGCAATGTTGAAAGCATTCCCCATGGTACATGGTTCTGCTAATTTCAACTTATAAAGCGCAAGCATATACGCAACAAAGAAGGACCCAATGGTTCAAGTTTATTAGAGGCAATAAAGTAAAGTGTGCCATCAAGTTTGTGAGAGCTTTAATCACTAGTTTTCTCATAACAAGTGAAAAGTAGACAAAAACATGAATATACTTGGAATAGCAAAAGGTAGTAGGTAGGTATGGTGGACTCTTTGGAATAACTTGGTTTAGGGAGTTGGATGCATGAGTGGAACTCATACTTGGTGGTGGAGGCTAGCAAAAGACTGGGAGCGATAAACTAAGAGAGCAATAGTGGCCATAATCATGCAGAGCGACACAACATCATTGATCAAAGCATAAAGTGATACTACAAGTTGAAAACTAAAGGATCATAAAGGCTATGGTGACATGTGAAAGTCATAACATAGTGTAAGCATGCGCCAAGTCAACCCAAATAAAGCATCAAAGGAAAATACCACTATACTATGCTTTAATATGCTAAAACAACGCATGATTCATCCAAGGCACATTAATCAATCTCAATTGTTTACAACAAGTCATGCTACAGCAAAGAATACTAAGCATAAAGCCAAAACAATATCAAGCATGGCATGACAAAGCATAGCCACAGTCAAAAACGAGCTCTTTTTACCACATAAGCATGAACTTTCCTACTCTTTTCCAAACCAAACCACACTATTTGCAAACCAATGTATGAAAGAGGGGGTCCAACCAACTTATTCCGAAAACTAAACAAACCAAGAAAACTAAAAACCAAAAATAAAATTAAAAGGAAGACACTCCAAGAAAAACACAACTGTGCATGAAATAATAAAAATGAAGCGTTTGGAAGAAACCTGGAATTTTTATTGATGAAGAAGGGGATGCCTTGGGCATCCCCAAGATTTGACGCTTGCACTTCTTGGATATTTCTTGGGGTGATACGTGTGGCATACCCAAGCTTGAGCTTTAGTCCATCCTTCATCTCATTACTCATTCCTTCCATACACCTGAAAATTTTCCTTCATACAAAACTTCACACAATCTCATTAGCAACATTAGTGCACTTAAGATAAAATAAGTCTCAAGGTTCAGATCTAACAACAAATAAAATTCCATTAGAACACTAGCTACTGTAGCACTTCCCTCAAAAATCTCAATTCCCCAAAAGAACTCAAAAAGGAACCAACAAGAAGCAAATGCAGAAAATGGCAGAAATCTGTCAAAACAGACCAGCAGGTAAAGACGAATTTTTTCGAAGACCTTCTGTTGCTCAAATCAAAAAGTGTTGAACTAACGAAAGTTAGATAACAACCTGGGACAGAATGAAAACAAATTACAGCTCAATCCGACATACAGAGATCTCTCAGGAATTTTTACGATGAAGGACAAAAATCTGTTTCGGGACAACAACTTTCCCAATCATTACTTCACTCTCATTAGAGGTTACTCTTGGCACAAAAAGCAAATAAAAAGGATAAGGAGAGGTTATTACAGAGGTAATAACTTCCAAGACTCTTCTAAAACTCTTGGGTTATCTCCCAACAAGTACTTTTCTTTAACGCCTTTAAGTTAGGCATAAGAAGCAAAGAAAGAATCAAGTGTTCTCAGATGAAGAAGCATTAAAACCAACTTTCTTGCCCTTTCCTCTCTTACTTTTATTCTTATCCTTAGGGAAAATATGATTGTTTGGTGGAGAAGAAAGGTGCATGGTCCCCTTTCCCACATCTATTATTGCTCCAATGAGTTCTAATAGGAACCTTCCAAGTGTAATTTGTCCTTTTCCTGCACATTCAATAACAAGATAATCAATAGAAATCATTTTCCCAAGGATCTTTGTAAACACTCCTTCATCTATTCCAAAAGGTAATATGGTAGTATTATTAGCAAGAGATATTTCTTTTCCTCCTTCCGTAAGTCCCCAAAGATTCAAAGATTTATAAATATCTTTGGGCATAAGGCAAAATTCAGACATGATATCACAGCGGGCTTGAAAAGTTTCAATGTTTATCTCAATCTTTACTGTAGGGAGCCACTTTGATAGTTCAGAATTTATTGGAACATAATTGTGATTCTCCCTAAGCGTATTATAGCACCATTTTAATCTAGTAGTGCTAGCCTCAAGAGTATCCAACCTAGCAAATATTTTTGTGAAGGAACTATTAGTTTGGCTAGGCATGTTGTAAGTTAGGATCAATTTCTTTATAGAATTAATAGCATCATCCTCATTACATTGGAGGAAATCTACTCCCACAATAGCATCTAGGGCATATCTATAGCAAAGAGCAATCCCAAGGTAAAAACTGCTAAGGAACAAGCTTTGAGTCATTTTAGGCTCAGTTTTTTCATGAAGATCAGAGATTCTAGACCAAGCTTCCTTAAAACTTTCCTCAATTCCTTGTTTAAAAGTGAAAATCATTTCCTCGGGTGACATAGTGACAGGAACTAATTTTTTTGTGTTTTTGAAATAAGAAAGCAAACAAGTAAAACTAATTTTTTTGTGTTTTTGAAAAGAAAGCAAACTAGTAAAACTATTTTTTTTGGATTTTTTGAAGAACAAAACAAACAAACAAAGCAAAAAGAAACTAAGCAAAACAAGAACAACAAAGTAAAGAGATTGGTTATGAGGGACTCCCCTTGTGAATATGTCCTTGACTCCCCGGCAATGGCGCCGGAAAAATGCTTGATGGCTCAATGCACGGCGCCCAGAAAAGTGTTGATGGCTCATGGTTGATGTAGAGCTCGTTGGGAACCCCAAGAGGAAGGTATGATGAGCACAGCAGCAAGTTTGACTCAGTTATTGAAACCAAGGTTTAATCGAACCAATAGGAGCAAGGAAACACCCCAAAGGTGTTACTAGCTGAGCTTTGGCATGGCGCACTACCGGTGCTAGTAGCAACGTGGAGTCCTGCACAACACAACCACAGAACTTTGTCCCCAACTTGCGATGAGGTTGTCAATCTCACCGTGTTTTGCGGAAAACAAAGGATTAAATGTATCGAATGGAAAGAAGTAAAAGTTTGCAGAAAGTAAACACAAAGCAGAAATGGTTTATAGATTGAATATAAAAGACAAGGACCGGGATCCATAGTTCACTAGAGGTGGCTCTCCTTAGATAGATAACATGCTGGGTGAACAAATTACAGCGGGGCAATTGACAAACACCGAGAAAGCAATACATGCATATACTAATCATCTTGACTCCTTTGAGACTTGATTGGGCAATACAACATAATACATAGACCGCCATCCAGCTGCATCTATGACTAATAATCCAGCTTCACGTTATCATCTGAACCCCCTCGAGTATTAAGTTGCAAGCAACAGATTATTGCTTTACGAACTGCATGTAAGGTAAACAATACGATTGTTCTATGAACAAAGGATTGTTGTTTTCTCCCTAGTAGCAACAACACATCTAGTACCTTAGAGATTTCCGTCACTTCCCCAGATTACTAGAGGCATGAACCCACTATCAAGCATAAATACTAACTCTTGGAGTTGCTAGCATCTACTTGGCCAAGATAGATACTAACAACGGAAAGCATGCAAGATCTCAAATAACAAAGACATGATAGAATCAATAATCAATATGAAATAGCATCTCAATATCCATCGGATCCCTGCAAACACAGCATGTATGAATTACAAATAGATGATCTTGATCATGAACGGAGCTCACAAGATCTAAACATGAAAGCACAAAGGAGGAGAAACCAGCCATCTAGCTACTACATGGATCCGTAGTCCAAGGATGAACTACTCACGCATCACACCAGAGGCTTGCATGGTGATGAAGAAGGCCTCCAGGGTGAATTCCCCTCTCCGGCAGGGTGTCGGGAAGAGCTTCAGATCCCTTCCGATCTAGGGATGGAGATGACGGTGGCTACAGACTCTTTCGTGGATTTTTGATCGGGTACCTAGGGTTTTCGTCCCGAGGGCAACTTATCGGCGGAAAGAGAGGCCGAGGGGGTGCTGGGGTCGGCCAGACCACCCCTGGCGCGGGCTAAGCCTGGCCGCGCGGCCAGGTGGTGTGGCCGGCCCCTGGCCCCTCCCCGTCTCATATTCTAGCACTTGACCCCTTCCGGAAAAATAGGCACTTTGGCTTTTGTCCCGTCCAATTCCGGGAATATGCATTTTCTGACTTTCCTGGAACCAAAAACAGCGAAAAGCAGGCGGTTAGTACTTGTGGCTCTTGTTAATAGGTTAGTCCAAGAAATCATATGAAAAGTACTCCAAAGTTGGAACAAAACACAAGAAAGTGGATAAAACCAAGCATGGAACATCAAAAATTATAGATAGATTTGCAATGTATCAGCTACTCAAGTTTAGTCACCGGTAAGTTCTTGTCATCGTAAGCATATGTGTATCATAGAGAACCGCCAACGGGGTACCCCTTGCCCGATGATACGGAGTAATCCCCATATCAAAATGACAAGGCAAGCAGACAACAAGCATCTCAGTGATCTTCTTATTTACCATGGGAATATGGTGCTTTTTTCTGTCTTTCCTCTTTTCATAATATCTTTTTTCTTTCTCTTTTTCTTAGTCTCTATCTCTTTTTTATAAGAAGAATGCTTCATAGATACTCGTTATGGTTACGCTGCAGGTTTCCACCATGTCAGCATGGATTAGACAAGCGGCCCAGGCATTTCTCCAACACATATGCATAACTCCATGGACTTACAAGCTCCCCTTTCATTTCACACCGACGACATCCATAGACAAAAGAACCTGATATCAACTAGGTACAAAGTACCAGTGCAATGTTGAAAGCGTTCCCCATGACAACATGGTTCTGCTAATTCACAACTTACAAAGCGCAAGCATATACGCAACATAGGTGAGCACAATGGTTCAAGTTTATTAAATGCAAGAAAGTAAAGTGTGCCATCAAGTTCGTGAGAGCTTTAATCGCTACTTTTCACACAACAAGTTTAATTTGGGAGATAGTTAAAACAAGAATTTACTTGGAATAGCAGTAATGCTAATAGGTAGGTATGGTGGACACAAATGGCAAAGGTTTTGGTTTAAAGGAGTGGATGCACGAGAAGAATTCCCTCTCAGTATAGGTTTTTGGCTAGCAAGGCTGGGTAGCAAGTACAAGAGTTGAAGGAAACAACCAAACATACAAGTGATAAAGACAAACATGCAATCTTCCTTGGAAGCACAAAAGATCTTAACTAGAGAATACTAAACTCATGAGAAAATCAAGAAAGAAAGATGATGAAATTATATTTCTTTAGAGTACTTTTTATCTTTTTCATTCAACTCTCAAAAATAGTGTTGCTACTGACCGAGCCAGGTTTGCCAAAACTAACTAAATTAACTCAATGATCCCAAAGTGATACCAATACTAACAACAAGATCAATCATATAACCATGAATTGAAAACTAATATAAGCTATGCAAAAGAGTGAATGATATAACTTCTCATTAATATTCCATAACGGCAACTCACACCAAGGGATGCATATCTAATGAGAGAGGGGACACTTCCATAATGCAAACCATACTACATAATAACTTCTCTATTCATGATATGACTCTACTAAAAAGGTAAAAAGATAGAAGATAGTGATGTGATACCGCGACACTCCCCCAAGCTTGGAACAAACCAAGCGGAAGCCAAACCTGATGACGAATTACTACTTTGGTGGTGGTGGTAATATTTTCTTAGTTGACGTGAGGAAATCTTCCAACATCTTGCGAAGCCTATTATTCTCCCATTGAAGCATGTCCACCTTCCTCTGCAGGTCTCGATACTTATCGCAAAACTCCTTAGTGACTCGTAGGGCTTCCGCTGATGCAGGGCAAGAGACTAAAGGTACCAACCCCTGCTTGGGGTCTTGAAGATCCTCCTCCATAGGCTCCTTCCCTTTATCCTTGGCAGACACCATTGTGCTTCTAAACCTTCAAAGAGTATGTCCTGGTAGAAACAGATTGAAACAAAAACACGACGAAAACACGATTTACGAACCTCGGGGGATTTGGGGGATTATATATTTCGAAGTTTCAGAACAAAAGGAAGGTACTGGGAGAAAACGAGTCGAAGGCGGAGTCCGGGGTGGACTCACCACCTGGTGGCGTGGCCAGAGGTGGGCCCGCACCACAGGGTGGTGTGAGCCACCCTGGCTCCGTTTCCGTCCCTCTTTTGCTTCGTAGCTTTCCTTATTGACTGAAAACTGAAAAACTATAGTTGGATAGTATTTTCGCGGAACTTTTCTTACCAGAACTGTTACCTATTTGAAAACAGACTCTGCAGGTCTCTGAATTTGGTATCTAGTAGATTATTCCGGAGTCACCACTTGAATATCATCGATATCTTCATCTTCATACACTTATTACTTAAGTCATAAAACCCTTCTCTTCCTTATTACACCATTATCTCCACTACCTGGAAATTTCTTTCACACAAAACTTCACATAGTTCTTATTAGCAACATTAGTATAAGTGAAGTGATAAAACCTTTTGAGTCCAACTTCAACTAAAAACCATAAAAAAAAAGCTACTGTAGCAACTCCTTCCGAAAACCCAAAATGAATTCAAAAAGAAAATTGAATAAAGAAGCAAATGCAAGAGTGAGAAAATCTGTCAAAACAGACCAGAAGGTAAAGATCAATTTTTTTGAAAATCTTCTGTTGCTCAAATCAAAAAGTGCAAAACTAACGAAAGTTAAAAAACAACCTGGGACAGAGTCACAAAAAATTACAGCTCAATCCGACGTACAAAAATCCGAATTTTTACGGTGAAGCACAAAAATCTATTTCGGGACAGCAACTTCCCCAAATATTACTTCTCTCTCATTAGAGGTTGATCTTGACACAAAAACCAAACAAAACGGATAAGGAGCGGTTATTACCAAAGTAATAACTTCAAGACTCAAAGAAACAAAAACAAACTGAAAGAAAAAGAAAATTGGTTTGTCTCCTAGAAAGCTCTTTCTTTATAGCCATTAAGATGGGCATGATAATTTTGAATATGCTCACATAGGAATATGAATTGAAGTGAAAGAGAGCATTAAGAAGAAAAAATACACACATTTAAGTCTAACCCACTTCCTATGCAAGTGAATTTTGTAAACAAACAAGTTGTTGAAACCAGAGGCTACTTGCATAGGAAGGCAAAAGAAATGCAACATAAAAACTTTAAGCATAAAACGAGGAAACTTGATATTATTGAGATGCATACGAACACTTTTCCCTCTTTCATAGTAACTTTCAGTATCATGCATAAACTTAACAATATAACTATCACAAAGACCATCATAGCAATGATCACTTATTCTAACAGAAAACACAGGAATACTAGCTCTCATAACACTACTTTGTGAAACAATATTAGATGTATCCTTACAAATTATAGTGTGTCCCTCTTCTTCATACTTAGTGACAAAGACTTTCACATTTGCTATTATAGGTTCATCAACCATTTGTTTATCAGGTTCAACAGCTTTATTCATACTTTCATCTACCATACTAGCCACCATAGAATGTTCCCTTATCTTAATTGGGAAAGGCATTTTCTCAATATAAGGTTCATGTAAAACATGATTAGCTGTATAAACTTCATTATTTATTGAAGGAACACTCTTAGCAATATCTTTATAAGGTTCATGATACTTATTCCATTTCTTTTTAGGAACTTCAATGTGGGAAGAAAAAGCCTTAAAATAAGAAGCAATAGCTTGAGAGTCTAAACCGTATGCATTTTTAATATTTTGAAAGTCATCAGTTCCCATAAAAGATTCAATGCATTCATAATCATAATTTATACCGAACTTTCTACCTTTGTCATTCTCTCAAGCTTCAACATTGTCTTGAATACGGTCCAGAAGATCCCATTTAGCTTCTTCTTCCATGCGAGTGAATGATCCAACACAAGAAGCATCCAATAAATCCTTGTCATGTAGAGGGAGCCTTGCATAAAAATTATTGATAATAATATTGTTGGGGAGCTCATGAATGGGACATTTGAGCATTAGTAACTTCAATCTCCCCCAAGCTTGAGCTGTGCTCTCTCCATCAAGAGGCCAAAAGTTGTATATTTGATTCCGATCTTTATGAATCTCACTAGGAGGATAAAATTTTGAGTAAAAGAGAGGCACTATTTCCTCCCATTCCAGAGCTTGACCATTCTTCAGCAGCTTATACCATTTCTCAGCTCTTCCTTTCAGCGATAATGAGAATAACTTCTTCTTAACTTGATCTATAGTAATACCTGCACACTTGAACAACTCGCATAATTCGTGTTTAAAGAGCAAATGATCACCGGGATGGACAGTTCCATCCCCAACATAGTAGTTATCCATAACACGATCAATAATTCTTGTATGTATTTTAAAAACATCATTCTCAGCAGGTGGTGGCTTATCTACTACCTTAGCAGTGGTAGTAGCATTACCAAATAAGAAACTTAGCGAATTATCCATAACGAAAATAAAGCAACTAGCAGAAGTAAATAATACTCAAAGTAGAAGTTTCCTTTACCAGTTCCACTCTCCAATAGCGCTTCACTCCCGGGCAACAGCGCCAGAAAATAGTCTTGATGACCCACAAGTATAGGGGGTGTATCGCAGTATTTTCGATAAGTAAGAGTGTCGAACCCAACGAGGAGCAGAAGGTGCTGGCTAGTGGTATGGATCAGGAATTCTCTGCAAATACTTAGCAAACGGATTTTTAGGGGTTTTTGATAAAGCAAGTAAACAAAGTACGAGTAAATAAAATAAAGTACGAATAAATGCAGCAAGTGGCCCAATCCTTTATGCAGCAAAGGACAAGCCAGATATATTACTTAAGATGACCAAACGTTCTCGAGGACACATGGGAAGACTGTCAAGTGCTTTCGCTTCATATAGTTGATTAATCTTCTTTAGCTTGCTAAGTGTTGTGTGGGTGAACCTATGCTAATGTACCGACCTTCCTAGGACTAATACATACTTGTGATTATACCCCTTGCAGACATCCGTAAGTACAAGAAAGTAATTAAGGTAGAAACCTAACCACAGCTTTAAACTCTAAGACCCTTACGTCCCTTGTGCAATGGTTTCCTAACAGGGGATCAGGTTTCTGTCACTCCAGCAACCCCTACAATTAGTAGCCAAATACACAATGCATTTCCCTAGGCCCATATAGGTGAAGTGTCATGTAGTCGACGTTCACATGACACCACTAGAAGAAGTACACCACAACTTAAATATCAAACTATTGAATCTTTCTCAACACAACTCCACTACTAACAACATGACTTCTCCCATGTCCTCAAGAACAAAACGAACTACTCACAAGACATCATATGGATCATGATCAGAGATGGAATAATGATGTATAACAATCTGAAGATAAACAATAATTCAATGGTTCACTCAATAGCATCAACTACAAAGAGTAATCAACACTGGGAAAGTTTCCCCTAAGAACTAATGCAAGATTCAACGCAATTGTTACAGCAATATGGAGATGGTGATGAGGGTTCTGATGGTGATGATGGTGGTGATGATGATGATCCCGATGAAGTCCAGCTTGATGGTGGTGTTGATGGCGATGATCTCCCCTCTCCGGGAAGGAATTCCCCTGGCAGAAATCTGTCAGCCGAAGAGATCTTTCTCTCTCGGTGTTTTCCGCCCCGCAGAGGCAGCAGAATCTTTCTGTGGTCACTCCCCTAGTCTTAGGGTTTCGAGAGGATGATATACGCTAGAGGGGAGAGCTAGAGTTGGGCCAGGGCGGCCACACCACCTGCTGGCGCGGCCTAGGGCTGCCCGAGCCAGGGGGTGGTGTGGGCACCCTATGGCCCATCTCCACTCTGTCTTCTAGCATCCTTAGTCTTCTAGAAAAATAGGATTTTCCGTATATTTTCTCGGATTTTCTGATCTTCGTGAATTTTGCCTCCAAACAGCACCTTTTCCATCAAAATCCTGACTGCAACGGTCCATGCTCCAAAAGTCATCAACCATGCAAAAATAGATGAAATAACATAAGTATCACCTCTCAATACGAAATATATCAATGAATAATAGTGAATTAAGACATAGAATAGTGATGCAAAATGGACGTATCAGCCTAAGGGGCCCACACCCCCTCGTGGCACGGCTAGAGATGACCCGCACCACCATATGGTGTGGCCAGGCCCTGGCCCTCCCCCGTCTCTGCTTTGGGCTCTGTCTCGTGTCGGGAAAAATAGGAACTTTGGCTTTTGTTTCATCCAATTCCAAGAATATTTCTTTTCTGGCTTTTCTGAAACCAAAAACAGCAAAAAACAGGTAACTGGCACTGTGGCATCTTGTTAATAGGTTAGTTCCAGAAAATGTATAAAAATACCTCAAAGTGTGAACCAAACATAAGAAAGTAGATATAAAACAAGCATGGAACATCAAAAATTATAGATACATTTACGACGTATCAACATCCCCAAGCTTAACTCCTGCTCGTCCTCGAGTAGGTAAGTGATAAAAAAGAATAATTTTTGAGGTGACATGCACCATCATGACCTTGATCAAGGTATTTGTAAAACATTGATAGCTTGGATCATAGTACTTTAACATAGAATGAAAGATATAGTTCTAACAATAAGACATAGAAACTATGTTGTAACATGAAGAGGTACAAACAAAAAATTCATGAATAACAATGCTTTGAAAGAGGTTTGTTTGTTTCTCATATAGAAAATATAATGAGAATGGTATTCAGCTTGTCCCTCATAGTGTAGCAAAACATAAATGCATAGGACACCTTCAAAGTTCATAAGGGTGACTAGATACAAATAGTTTAAGAACAAGCAATATCAAAGTTATGAATCAATCAACAAGTTTTGGGACAATGCAAATTAAACTAAGAATGACCACTATGCTCTCTTAATAGGTGCATAAAGATAGAAGATGGAGACTCAACATAAAAGTAAAAGAAAGTCCCTTTATAGAAGGAAGCAGGGATTCAAGTTTCATAAAGAGCTTCCAAAAATTATGGTACTTATTAGCTTTCAGCTCTCATTTACCCTATCATAAGCATCTTTAGGTGATTAAGGTTAAAGTGAGCAAATATGAGGATATGCCTGACAAGTTATAAGCTGAAATTCTCATGCTCCTTGCTTACGAGTACCGAACCTCATGCTACTCAACTTTAGTCACAAGTAAGTTCTTGTCATATCAAAATGACAAGGCAAGCAGACAATGAGCATCTCAACGATCTTTTTTTATGCTATTTGCATAGGGTTTTCCCTTTTTCTTTTTTTGGATGCTTCACAGATTGCTCACTATGGTTATGCTGCAAGTTTCCACCATGATTAGGCATGGCTTAGACTAGCCGCCCAGGCGTTTCTCTAACACATATACGAATTCCATGAGCCTTACAAGCTCCCCTTTCATTTCACACCGCCGGGATCCATAAACAAAAGAACATGATATCAACTAAATAAAGTGCAATGTTGAAAGCGTTCCCCATGATAACATGGTTCTGCTAATTCACAACTTACAAAGCACAAGCATATACGCAACATAGATGGGCACAATGGGTTAAGTTTATTAAGCGCAAGAAAGTAAAGTGTGCCATCAAGTTCATGAGAGCTTTAATCACTAATTTTCACATAACAAGTTTAATTCGGAAGGTAGATAAAAACATGAATATACTTGGAATAGAAATAATGCTAATAGGTAGGTATGGTGGACTCTTTGGAATAACTTGGTTTTATTTGGAGTTGGATGCATGAGTGGAACTCATACTTGGTACATGTGGAGGCTAGCAAAAGACTGGGAGCGACCAACTAAGAGAGCAATAATGGCCATAATCATGCAAAGCGACAAAACATTATTAATTAAAGCGTAAAGTGATATTACAAGTCAAAAACTAAATGATCATAGAGGCTATGGTGACTTTGTATAATCCTAACATGGTGTGATTATGCGCCAAGTCAACCC
Organism: Avena insularis; assembly: GCA_023614405.1. Lineage (NCBI taxonomy): Eukaryota > Viridiplantae > Streptophyta > Magnoliopsida > Poales > Poaceae > Avena > Avena insularis. Next base: position 367,183,023 of record CM042696.1, on the reverse strand, counting down.
AAATAAAGCATCAAAGGAGAATACCACAATATAATGCTTTTATATGATAAAACAACGCATGATTCTTTCAAGGCACATTAAGAAATCTCAATTGTTTGTAACAAGTCATGCTACAGAAATAATCACTAAGCATAAAGTCAAAGCAACATCAAGCATGACATGATAAAGTCTAAGTCATAGTCAAAACAAGCTTAATTTTGTACCACTATAAGTATGAAACTTTCCTACTCTTTTCCAATCCAAATCAACTTATTTTAAACTATGTATGAATGCGGGGGTCCAACCAATTTATTTAAGCAAACCAAGAAAACGAAACCTAAAATAAAAACGAAGACGCTCCAAGAACAACACAATTGTGCATGAAACAATACAAATGAAGTTTTTGGAAGAAACCTGAGATTTTTATTGATGAAGAAGGGGATGGCTTGGGCATCCCCAAGCTTTGACGCTTGTACTTCTTGAATATTCCTTGGGGTGACACGGGTGGCATCCCCAAGATTGAGATTTTCTCCATACTTCATCTTATCACATTGTTCTTCCCTACACTTTAAAATTTCCTTGATACAAAACTTCACACAATCTTCATTAGCAACATTAGAGCACTTAAGATAATAAGTCTTTAGGTTCAGGTTCAACACAAGTAAAACTTCCATTAAAACACAAGCTACTGTAGAAATTCCTTTTAAAAGTTCAAGTGATCAAAGAGAACTCAAAGAGTAAGAGATTAAGAGGCAAATGCAAATAATGGCAGAAATCTGTCAAAACAGACCAGCAGGTAAAAACCAATTTTTTCGAAGACCTTATGTTGCTCAAATCGAGAAGTGTTAAACTAATGAAAGTTAGATAACAACCTGGTGCAGAAGCACAAAATATTACATCTCAATCCGACGTACAAAGATTTTTTACGAATGTTTACAGTGAAGCACAAAAATCTGTTTCGGAACAGCAACTTTCCCAAGTCTTACTTCTCTCTCATTAGAGGTTATTCTTGACACAGAACCACACAAAAAGGACAAGGATTGGTTATTCAAGAAATAATAACTTCCAAGACTCAACAAAACAAAAATAAACTGAAAGTAAAAATATAATGGGTTGTCTCCCAAAAGCTCTTTCTTTATAGCCATTAAGATAGGCATGATAATTTCAATGATGCTCACATAAGATATATGAATTGAAGTAAAAGAGAGCATCAAGAACCAAATATAAAACACCTTTAAGTCTAACCCACTTCCTATGAAAAATAATTTTGTAAAAAACAAGTCATGAAAGCACAAAGCAACAAGCATACAAAAGCAAAACAAGTGCAACTTCAAAAATTTCAACATAAAGAGGGGGAACTTAATATTGTTGAGGTACATAAAACCATGTTTCCCTCTCTCACAATAAATTTCAGTAGCATCATGAATAAAATTAACAATATAACTATCACATAAAACATTCTTATCATGATCCACATGCATAAAAGAATTAATAGTCCCCACATAAGCATAGTCACTCTTATTAATCATAGTGGGAGCAAATTCAACAAAATAGCTATCATTATTATTATCATCACCGTAATCATCAAATATAGGAGGCATATTGTAATCATAATTATTTTTCTCCTCAAAAGTAGGTGGACTGAAAATATCATATTCATCATTGTAATCATCATATATTGGAGGTATAGTATCATCATAAGCAATATAATAGTTATCTTCCCAAGTGTGTTCATTTGTAAACATATCATCATTGGAAGGAACATGGATAGTACTAATAGTACATCAATTATTGACGTCCTCATTTTCAGAATTGGTACCGAAGTTATTTTCAATATCAAAAGTAGTTTGCTTTTCCCAATCATGATCACTACTATAGGTAACAGGCATAGGAACATCATCGAGTTCAAACTCATCAGAAACTAATAGGAGCAACATGCTTAGGGGAAAATACCATTTCCTCCCTCCGTTTACTCCGCCTCTTCTTCTTTTTCTTCTCATCTTTAGGAGGGAGAGGCTTGAAAGGAAGCTTCTCCATATACCCTGGTTTATTTGTAGAGACAATAGAAGAAACTTTGGAGTATTCCTTCTTTTCATTAATAAGATCAAAACACATATTAGTCCTGGCATATTTTGGTAAAATCTCATTTTTTATAATATTTTGTATGTAAGTATTTGTGTGGCAATTATCAACACAATAAAGATGACAACCATGCAGGACACTATTCATATCAAAAGCACTCATATCTACCAAAGAAGTTTTTCTTGATAATTCTTCACACCCCAAAAATAATGTAAGTTCATCATGCTGATTAGGAGTGATCATGTTATCACAATACAAACTTGCAGTACTCATTGGATTAGAAGGGCTATTATTATGGCCTGAGCATTGAAAATTGAAATGACCCACTTTAAAGCAAAGTTCACAAATAAAAGGATAGAGGGCACAAACCTTTTTACCAAGATCATTTAGAGCCCTATACCACATTCTAGTTTTTTCATTCCTGTGGGTGATACAATATTCTTCTTCAATTTGATTCTTCTCACAAAGTCTATGTATTCCACAAAAATTAACATGCTTATAAGAAATAGTACTTTTAGAGGTTTAAGCATGTTTATTGCTATTATTAATAACAATTTCATTTTTATGCAAGTGTCTTTAAAAGGCTCATGATACATGTCCCATTTTTCTTTAGGAGCATTAATATGAGAAGCAAAGGATCTATAACAATCAACAAGAATTTGAGGATCAAGACCATATTTAGCAATAAACTCTTGAAAATCAGCAGTTTTAGCGAAAGGCTTAATTCAATCATACTCATAGTTTATACCTGGTTCTTTACCTTTGTCATTATCCCAATCTTCGGTATTTCTTTGAATTGTTTCAATAACATCCCACTTAGCTTTGACCTCCTTACTTGTGAAGTAACCCTCTAAACAAGTATCTAGATAGTTCTTGTAATGTCCTTAAAGCCTTGCATAAAAATTATTATTAATAATATTACTGGGGAGCTCATGAATGGGTCATTTGAGCATTAGTGACTTCAATCTCCCCCATGATTGGGCAATACTTTCTCCATCATCTGGATGAAAATTATAAATGTAATTCCTATCTTTATGAATTTCATGAGGAGGATAAAATTTAGAGTAAAAGAGATATTCAAGTTCCTTCCACTCCGAATGGTGAGGATCGTCTAGTAGCTCATACCACTCACTTGCTTTACCCTTAAGTGATAAAGAGAATAGCTTCCTCTTAACTTGGTTCATTGAAATACCTTCACACTTGAACAACTCGCATAATTCATGTATAAAGAGTAAATGATCACCAGGATGGAAAGTTCCATCTCAAAAATAATAGTTATTCATAACATGTTCAACAATTTCCATAGGTATTTCAAAAGGGACGCTTTCAGTATCTGGATTTAAAATATCACAAGTATCATTAGAATTACCACATAAAGGAGATAAAGTATCATTAGAGCAAATTTTCTACTCTAAAGCTGGGGTTTGTAGAACAGTAGCAAATTTCTCTTAAGTGGATCACCCAAGGTTTATTGAACTCAGGGAGGAAGTGGTCAAAGGTATCCCTGACAAGCAACCATGTAATCAAGATACAAGAAGTCTCTTGTGTCCCCAACACACCGAATACACTTGTCAGGTGTATAGGTCCACTAGTTCGGCGAAGAGATAGTGAAATAAAAGTAATATGGATGATTATAAGTGTTAATTGCAATCGGAAATAATAGTGGCAACAAACAAACATGTAATAGAATTGATTGTAAATGGTGTTTCAATGCTTAGAAACAAGGCCTAGGGATCATACTTTCACTAGTGGACACTCTCATACAAATATCTTCTCTTCATGATGCTACCCTGAACTACTCTTTGGTTAGACGATGTAGGGCTATAACAGCACACCTTAAAGTTCGCATTCCCCATATAGATAACCCCTCACTGTCACCTTGAGTGCTAGATGGTTCCAACAAACACCACAATCTCATAGAGACATCCAACTCAAATTATACTCATGATAAGTATTTATATAATCTTAGCGAAAGTGCCACACGGTGTGCACACTATCAACTTCACACACATGGGGATAAGCAGAGATGAATTAAAGCACTTGAGTAGCAGAATAGATCTAAAGATTACAAAGCTCATGATCTCAATAAGATCACGCATAGAGAGAGAGATGAACACATAGCTACTTGTAGATCCCTTAGCCTCGATAGAGAACTACTCCCTCCTCATCATGGTAATTAGCAACGGTGATGGTGATGGCGATGGAGTCGATGGAGATGGATATGGGGGCACTTCCCCATCCCGACAGGGTGCCGAAACAGAGACTTCTGTCCCCCGAATCTCCTCTTCGGTGGCGGCAGCGCTGTGGAACTTTTCGTGGAATTCTCATCTTGTACTTAGGGTTTTCATCCCAGGAGGCTTTTATAGGCGAAAGGGCAAGGTCGATGGAGGCCTGAGGATCCCACACCCCCTGGTGGCACAGCCATAGGTGACCCACGCCACCATATGGTGTGGCTAGGACCTCGCCCTCCTCCGTCTCTGCTTTGGGCTCTGTCTCGTGTCGGGAAAAATAGGAACTTTGGCTTTTGTTTCGTCCAATTCCGAGAATATTTCTTTTCTGAAACCAAAATCAGCAGAAAACAGGCAACTGGCACTGTGACATCTTGTTGATAGGTTAGTTCCAGAAAATATATAAAAATACCTCAAAGTGTGAACAAAACATAAGAAAGTAGATATAAAACAAGCATGGAACATCAAAAATTATAGATACGTTTACGACATATCAATGGCCTTCTATATCGATGTATACCCTAGCTACACTTTTACATAGGGTTCTGACATCGGGTAGATGGGTGCATCCTGTCCTAGTAAACAATGTTGCTCGTGGGAGTTTCAAACAATTAGGAAAAAACAGTTTTCACTTTTCCAACTGATTATGGGGATGTTTTTTACTAGCAGTAAAGAAAATCATAAGAATGTGCCTCTAAATGCGAGAAGCGCGCCATGTTTCTGAACATAGCGAACCATCCATGTTTTACTTGAGATTCCTAAGTTCTTTGAGTTTTCAAGGTTCGTAGATAAATTAACCCAATTAAATTACACTACTGTCTCCGATTCAAATAAATATTGTCAGATTTGTCTAGGTTCGAATATATGTATCTAGCACAAAAACATGACTAGATACATTTGAATCTAGATGAATCTACGAACATTAATATGGATCGGAGGGAGTCAGTCGAAATTAGGTAGAATTATATCGAACCACATGTGAGTTTCCAATTGCTCTTTAAATTTCACAAAAATCTTTTGAAGTTTCCCACCAGACAGCCAATATATCGAGAACACGATCAGGATTTTTCAAAGATTCAACTTCTTTGTAGACTTTGCATGTCGACAAAGTTGACCTTGCTTTGGAAAAATAGAGAGAAATAGGCAACAAAAACAGTGGGGACTCATGCATGGCGTCCTTTTTCTTGTATTACCTGCCATGAAAAATAATAAACATGATTTTTCACAACTTTTGAATAAAACCGCTTCACAAAAATGGCCTACCATGTATAAGTATGAACAGGTTTCAGGACGAGCGACCAAGCAAGGTCATGGACATATCGACATCATAGTGTGCATCTTCGCATTGGTAAAAAGCTTTCCAATGCGAGTTTCCAAATACTAGGAAAAGTAACAACTCTAATTTTCTAAGCGATGGAAATATTTTTTTATAAAGCAAAGTACTCCACTTCATTCTGTACTGCTACTCCAAAAGGTAGGCAGCGAGAGAGAAGTGAGAGGAGTGCCATGCACGTGTGACTCGGATAATAGACATATGACATATCATTATTATATAAAATTATAATAGGTAAAGCACAAAAAATTATAAATTTGATCAACATACATAAAGTATGGGTGTATAATTGGTTCTTGTACTTTGTATCCTCATGTAGAATTCAAATATTATTACCTACCTAAAACACTTGATTTTTTTGGTAATATGGTCTAGAGAAACGAGGAAGAAGATTCTAGTATGATGGAGAAGTGTGTTTTGAGGTTTATGCATAGCATTCATTCTGCTGAAGACTATCTATACAATCTTCTAGATGCTATAATGGAAAAGAAGATGCAACCGTTGGTAATATTGGGATTCGCGAGTCTTGAGATCCAACGGTCGGCATTCAAAGTTATTCGTACAATCTTACCTTACCACTATATAGTGTACGAATAACTTTGAATATTGACTGTTGGATCAATACTCGCGAATACAAACGACATTTCCAGTCATTGGATCTTCATTTCCATTCGAGCATCTAGAAGATTCTATTGATAGTCTTCAGCATAATTAATGCTATGCACAAACAGAATCTTATCACTCGTTTCTATAGACCAATGTTACTACCAAAAATTTCAAGTGTTAGGTAGCTAATAATCTTTGACTTCTACACATGACGATACAAAGTAGAAGAACTAAATATACACTCATACTTTATATATGTTGATTAAATTTATAGCTTTCTTCTTTACCTATTATAATTTTTTGTAGTGATGATATGTCAGACATCTATTATCTGACATGCAGGGCACGTGCAACTTACTAGTATCTAGTGATAAGATAAGATGTACCCTAGCTACACTTTTAGATACGGTTCTCACATCGGGTAGATATGGGTGCATCTTGGCCTAGTAAACAATGTTGCCATGGGAGTTTCATACAATTAGGGAAAAACATTTTTCACTTTTCCATGTTATTATGGGGATGTTTTGTACTAGCAGTAAACAAAATCAGAAGAATGTGGCTCGGAATGCGACAAGCGCGCCATGTTTCCGGACATAGTGAACCACCCATGTTTTACTTGCGATTCCTAGGTTCTTTGAGTTTTCAAGGTTCGTAGATAAATTAACCCAGTTAAATTACACTATTGTCTCCTATAGAAATTAATGTTTTCAAATTTGTCTAGATTCCGGTATATGTATCTAGCACAGAAACATGACTAGATACATTTGAATATAGATGAATCTATGAACATTAATATGGATCGGAGGGAGTCTGTCGAAATTATGTCAAATTATTTCAAACCACATGTGAGCTACCAATTTCTCTTTAAATCCCACAAAAATCTTTTGAAGTTGCCCACCAGACAGCCAATATATGGAGAACATGAACGAGAGTTTTCAAAGATTCAACTTCTTTCTAGACATTGCATGCCAGCCAAGTTCACCCTACTTTGAAAAAATAGAGAGAAATAGGCCAAAAAACAGGGGGACTCATACATGGCATCCTTTTTCTTGTATTACCTTCCATGAAAAATATTAGACATGAGTTTTCACCACTTTTGAAAAAAGCCGCTTCACAAAAATGGCGTCCTTTTGTTGGGAATTTTTGAGAAAGAATGAGTTCACAAGGGTAAGAGAGGAAATAGTTTTTCATAAATACTCACTTTGGTTTGGAAGCTAAGTTTTTGGTTTGGATGTCCATTCTAACTAGGGTCTCCTATGGTTAGGATGGCTCTGATACCAACTTGTCAACACCCGGATTTTTAATCCCAGATGCCCGTTATGCCATACCTCGCAATCCCAGGATTACCATTTTTGCGAGACATAACGGATTGGATATCACAGTACATCATCCATTACAAACCATACATAAGGTTTTACACAAATAAGGATCTCATGATCCAGTCTTTAATACAACAAACAGCGGAAATAAACGATAGCGTAGCGGTGGGGACAATCTTCAGGGGCACAGGCAATGCTGACGAAGGCAGATAGTCCTAGTTATCATAGCCGTCCTCCTGACCATCATCTTGATAATCTCCTTCATAGTCTGGCCATGATAATAGCCAGGGACAAAAGCCATGAGTACTCTTTAAGTACTCACAAACTACTACTAGCAAGGAGTATAATTCTAAGTTAAGGTACTGAATCTAAGTTAACTATCAAGTTAAGTTTGGAACCTAAGCTGAGTTCAGAAGCAAAGAAAGATAAAATAAGGTTCTAGAATCACTTAAGTTGGGAAGCTATTATCATCAACACAACCCTGTTGTGGTCAAGTCAAAGTTCATCATTCGTTTCAAGTTATTTAGAAAACATCTGACTTCGAAACGGTATGGCCATTCCAACTGTCCATAACCGCGGACGCGGCTATTCGAGTAGTTTGACACTCTGCAGAGGTGGTACACTTTCACCACAAGATTCGATACATCTGTCAGGGATAACCCTGAATCATCATACTTAGTATGCAGATAATCAAACATAACCTTCCCTTTACACACCCTAGTACAAGCACCTCTCCTATGAGCATGGCCTCCCAACCATGACCATCAATCATCTTGGGCACTGCATAGGTGGACAACATTGAGAGGTAGCTTCAGCTCAAACCTCTCCCGTGAGGGAACTCATATTAATGCATATAAATTTGCAGTTAAGCCTTACCCAATTTAGGTAGTGTGGTTGTACGGTAAATTTGGAATGGTATCGCATCTAAATCCAACCATCAGTTTTATAAAAGGGTTAAGGCTCATGCCTCATCATTTTCATCATCATAAACTAGTTGTGTCTCTCAACACATGTCAAAACATCTCAATAGAATGACTCATCATTCCAAGGTTTTCACAATTCATTTTCAGCAAGTGTTCCCATCTAAAGTGACTCGAGTTTTTGATCTATTCTAAAATACTAAGTTAAGAGTATTCACTAAGGTGGAAGAGATGGTTTCAATCTCATGCCATAGAATGACATCTAAAGGTTTCTAAGTAGGTCAAGTCTTATACTTTTTATGCTACCTTCAAAACAAGTAAAGAACTTTGTGTAAACTAAGGGAGGTAAAACTTGTCAATAAGACTTGGGGTACTAATAGTTAAAGGGGTGTGATCAAAGCATGCTTAAGGCATCTTTGCTAAACCATCTAGTTTTAAATCTAGCCTGCTAACAATAGCTTGCCTTGGTTGGTGCAGTGGTTGAAGTTTTCTTCTTCTTCTTCTTCTTCTTCTTGGTAGAACTCCTCCTCCTCGAAAGTTTGGTCGGTACTAGCGTCTATAAATACATAGGGAGTAGACAATCACCAAACAATACTTAACTAGGCTAAGTAGCATTCTAAAACACAAAATTGATGATCTATTATCATCACAAGCATCCAAGTTTAATTCAATAGTTTCAACCTTTTTATTTTAGAAAAGTAATTTCTACTCATTGAAATTTTAACTAAAATTTAATATTCACCACCAAAATATGGGATCATGTGGACACATGTGTTCACCACATATTCTAACATGTGGGAATGAGATTTAAAGGTTGGATCAATATTACTTTAGTTTAAGTTCATTATTTAATGATTTAAAGTGACTAGAAATGCCTATATAGCATTATTTTGGTACTAGTCCAAAGTCACTGCATGTAAACCTTAATATTATTACATATTTAGATAGATATGATGAAATGTGGTTTTTGAGAGTTGGAGTCAACTCAAAAGCTAACTTGGTTGATTTTATAAAAATGTTGCAAGTTGCAAAAGCTTCTGTTTTGTTATTTTTATTAGGAGAGATCTATAACTCTAATTGAAATAAATCCAACGGGCTTGGATAGATTATTTCAATACCTTTCAGACAAATTTTTTTTCATGCTATTTGGATTTGTCAAACTCACAGAATTGAATTTTGAAATAGTGGACAGAAACTAGATTTAACTAAAAAGAAAAATCCAGATTTGAATGGGTGGGCTAGCGCGGGAAAAGAAATGGGCCGGCCTAGTGGTGCTCCACGGCGTGGGGCTCAGCTGACAGGGGGTTCCCATGTGTCAGCGGCACTTAACACGTGAAACAGTACGCGCGCTGTGGGCCGTGCGATTAGAGGCGAGATCAACGGCTGAGGGTCGTCGTCGACGACGAACAGGTCGCCGGCGAGCTCGAACCCTAGCGACTCGGTGGGTGTCTACTGGGGGCGTACCAGGGCTCCAGTGGGGTCGGCGAGGCAGGCAAACGACATGGAAGACGACGGCGAGGCGAGGCGCGGTTGCGGCGGAGCTTGGGGCGGTCGAAATCAACGGCACCCTTCTCCTCTAGAGGCAGCGGCTCCGGTTCCAATTCCGGCGAGTTGCTGCTCCACTTGCTCTAGCTAGAGGTGGGTGAGGTTCAGAGAGGTGAGGAGAGTGGAATGGTGTGGAGAATAATGGCTGGGGAGGGCTCCTTTTATAGGCCCGACGGTGAGACCGAGCGGGATGGGCGGTCGACGGTGGCGACATGGCTACGGCAAGCTAGAGGCATGGCTGGGGGTGGCGATCGATGGGCGGTTCCCTAGCGGTGCTCTAGGACTTAAATGCGGCCGTAGGGGCGGTGGTACACGGTGTGGGCAAGGTGGCGCTCTGTGCGGCTGAAGCGGCGGTGTCCACGGTGAGCGGTGGCTGTGACGCTTTGGGCGACGAACGGGGATGTCTGGGGTGTTTGCCAGGTCGAGGCGGAGCGGCAGGCGCGGGCTGCGGTCGAGCGGCGGCTTGTGCATGTGGGGACAGAGCGTGCTCTGCGGGCGGCATCGGCATGGTGTGGTGGCACTAGGCGCGGGCTTTCCTCGGTGGTCCATGGCAGCACTTGGCTCGGGCAGGGGACAGAGAGGGGCGGTGAGGTGCTGGCTACCTCCTAGACATGGAGAGGAAGGAGGAGGTGGTCGGATGGGGTGAGGGCAAGGTTGGCCGGCGAGTTGGTGCTCGTCATGGCTTGGCCTGGCCACTAGGGTGTAGGGGTTGGGGTGGTAATGGCATGGTTTGATCAGGTGGAGACAGAGGGAGTGTTTTGTGGTCAAATGGGTGGCTAAACTCTGTAGAAACAGTGAGCTCGCTATTTGTGTTTGATTCTGCGTGCCATGTGTTTGATGAAATGGCCACAAGAGAAAAGTTTTGAATTTTGAGTTCAAATTTTTTGAGTAATCTCCACTAGTGATAGGTAGTCTCTGGTTGCAAGGGTTTTGAAAGTGGAGCTCAAATAGATGGTTTTTGAAATAGGGGTGATCTATGCATATGTATTAGATTCAATTTTAAACTGTCATTTAAAATAGTTAATAGAATGTTTTTAGTAGATCCAAAGGTGGGCCTTCGTACCTCATCATGTGTACTAGCAGGGGGTGCAAAGATCAAGAATTGTTTCTGTTAAGAATTGAGTCCTAGGAATAGCCAAAGTAGGCATGAAAGTTAAATTTGCCAAAATGACCATTCCTTCCTTTTAATTCTTTTTGATTTGATTTTCTTTAGGAAAAGTTTGGGAATGATGTAGATGATGTTTAAATCACCTAAGAAACATTTTACAAGCATTGGATCAATCGATCATGGCAATTCAAACAACTCCTATTTTAAATGCATACCCATATGAATGCTTTCATTTTAAATTTGGAAAAGTTTTTGTTAACCCTATTTTTGGATGATTTGATCTTGATAAGCTTGGATTAAAGTTTTGGGTTGTTACAAACCTTCCCCCCTTAAACGAAATCTCGTTCCGAGATTTACAAAGAAAACTAGGAACTAAAGAGATCTGGGAACTCTGTCCTAATGTAATCTTCGCGCTCCCAAGTGGCTTCCTCCTCGGTATGGTTGCTCCACTAAATCTTGAGAAACTTGATACTCCTAGTCCTGGTGGTTCTCTAGGCTTCTTCTAAGAGACGGATGGGTACTTCCTGATAGGTCAGGTCATTATTGATTTCCACAGCTCTGTGATCGATATTCTTGAAAACTTCAGTCTTCTCAGGCACTTCCAAGCATTTGCGAAGTAACAAGATATGGAACACATTGTGGATGGCTGAGATCTCTTCAGGCAGTTCCAGTTGATACGATACTTCTCCTCGGTGGTTCAGAATCTTGAAAGGTCCGATATATCTGGGAGCTAACTTTCCCTTCAGACTAAAGAGTTGAGTTCCCTTCAATGGTGAAACCTTAAGATATACAAAATCTCCGACATTGAAAATCAGGTCTCTCCTTCTCTTGTCAGCATAGCTCTTTTGTCTGGATTGGGCGGTCTTGAGGTGCTCACAGACTTTGTGAACTTTCTCTTCTGCTTCTCGGGGAATGTCGGGTCCAAAGATCTGACTCTCTCCTACTTGCGACCAATTCAAAGGGGTACGACACTTTCTTCCGTATAGGAATTCGAATGGTGCCATCTGCAAACTAGCCTGATAACTGTTGTTATATAAGAATTACTGAAAGGCGAAAGTCTTCCCATTTTGATCTGTATTCCAACACACAAGCTCTAAGCATATCCTCCAAGATCTGGTTAACTCTCTCAGTTTGTCCATCTGTTTGCGGGTGATACACGGTACTGAAATTCAACTTGGTTCCTAAACCTTCCTGAACTTTCTGCCAAAATCTTGAAGTAAACTGGGTTCCTCGATCTGAGATGATGATCTTGGGGGTTCCATGCAGACTAACAATCCTAGCAATGTACATCTCTGCTAGCTTTGCACTCTGGTAGGTCGTCTTGGCTGGTATGAAGTGGGCTACCTTGGACAGTCTATCAACTATGACCCAGATTGAGTCATTTCCCCTACTAGAAGTGGGTAAACCGGTGATAAAGTCCATTCGGAATGCCATTTCCATTCGAATGGAATGGTTGCAATAGTCCTGGTCTCACGATGCTCGCTTTGACTCATTGTGAGATGTCACATTTGGCGATGTAGCTTCGATCTCTCTTTTCATCTTGTGCCACCAAAATTGCTCTTTCAAATCGATACATCTTTGTTCCTCCGGTGGATAGAATAAAGAGTATCATGAGCTTCCTTCATGCTAACCTCCTTCACTCCGAATCTGGCGGCACGAATCGTCCTTTGTACCACAATACTCCTTCTTCGTCTTGGTGAATCCGGTACCTTTCCTGGCCTGTCTGACGTTTGATTCCGTCGATACTCTCATTTCCCTTCTGGGCGTCCTTGATTTGGCTAATCAAAGTGGGTTGAAGTTCAATGCTAGCTAGGAATCCTTTGCTAACTAACTCAGTCCTGAACTGCTCCAACTCCTCATACAAACTTGGTTGCTTCTCTTTGATCATGGTGTTAAGCCTACACGGCAATCTGCTGAGAGCATCTGCTACCACATTGGCTTTGCCGGGGTGATAGTGAATGTCAAGGTCATAATCCTCGATTAACTCTATCCATCTTCTTTGACTCATATTCAGCTCCTTCTGGGTGAAGATATACTTCAATCTCTTATGATCTGAGTAAATCTCACATCGATTACCCATCAAATAATGACGACATGTCTTCAATGCTAGAACCACAGCTGCTAGCTCAAGATCATGGGTAGGATAGTTCTGCTCATGTTGCTTCAATTGTCGAGACAGATACACGATGACTTTGCCTTCTTGCATCAATACACATCCTAGGCCAATCTTGGATGCATCACAATACACATCAAAGGGCTTCTTGATGTCTGGCATGATCAAAATTGGGGCTGATATCAATCTCTTCTTCATCTCCTGGAAACTGGCTTCACATTTGTCTGTCCATTCAAACTTCTTGTCCTTCTTCAACAATTGGGTCATTGGTCGGGCTATGCTCGAGAATCCTTCTACGAACTTGCGGTAATATCCCGCTAATCCGAGAAATAAACGAACTTGGGTTTGATTGGTTGGGGCTTCCCATTCTTCGACATCTTTGATCTTGGTGGGATCAATAGAGACTCCTCCGGCAGACACAATATGTCCTAGGAATCTTGCTTCTTTCAGCCAAAACTCACACTTGCTGAACTTGGCATATAACTGATGCTCTCTCAGGGTTTCTAGGATGATTCTGAGATGTTGCTCGTGCTCTTCTTCTGACTTGTAGTAGATAAGGATGTCGTCGATAAACACAACTACAAACTTATTGAGGAAATTCATAAAGATCTTGTTCATGAGATTCATGAAATAAACAGGGGCATTGGCGGCAGTCTTCGTGGGACACTCATTAGAGTAGTGACCCTTCACTCCACACTCGAAACAAGTGATCTGGGACTTGTCCTTGACTACGACAGGTACAGCATTGCTGCCAGATCTGGGTGCAGTGTTGTTGTTGTTGCTCTTGGGAGGGGCACGGTTGAAATTGTTGGCATTGCCGGTGTTGTGATTGTTTCCTCCGCTACGGTTGGGGTAGCTTGGGCGAGAATTTGGGGGTTGGTTGTTCCTTGGTGCATATCCTGGTGAAGGGTTGGGACGGTACGGTGACTCATCGGATCCATTTGCTACATCATACGACGCTTGCAATTGTCGTTTGCCTGGTTAATCTTCCCTTCCATCTGAATGGCAGAGTCGACTAGCTCTTCGAGATCATCGAAACGTATGTTGACGAGGACAGTCTGCGTCTCATCATGCAGTCCGTTTAAGAATCTCTCTTTCTTCTTGGCCTCCGTGTTGATCTCATCTGGTGCATATCTGGCAAGTGACAAGAATCTGTCACGGTACTCTACCACAGTCATTCTTCCTTGCTTCAATTCACGGAATTCATCTCTCATCCTGTTGAAAAGACCTTGCGGCACGTGGGTGCGGCTGAACTTGACCTTGAATGCTTCCCAGGTCATCACCTGGCCATGGTTCATATTGCGGATGCTATTCCACCAAGCTCTTGCATCTCCCGCCAGATAGTGGGTGGCGAAGAGAACTTTCTCATTCTCATCAACTCTGGCAACCTCTAAGTTGTTTTCCATGGTCTGTAACCAGTCATCAGCATCTAATGGGTTTTCAGATTGATTGAAGATTGGGGGATTGGTGTTCTGAAAGTTTTTGAGTTTGGATCCTTGGTGATCCTGATTTCCATGTCCTTGGGTTGTTGAGAGCCATTTGGGCAATCTGCCGCAATGTTGCTAAGTTGGCTTGATGCTCGGCCCTGCTTGCTTCACGGTCCGCGATGAGATTCTGCAAGATCTCCAGCATTGGGTCCTGCGACGAGCTGCTCCCTCCTTGGTTTCCACGAGTCATCTGAAGATTGAGATAGATATAGGGGTAAGAGGGAAATTCTAAGGTTCATGGTTTTGGGTTTTCAAAGCTAAAACTTTGAGTTAGACTCAGGTTTTTCAACTAACTTCATTTTCCTTCATGCAAGCAAGCACCCGATACAACAGACACCACAACAATCAAAGGAAAGAAGATGGTTTAAAGAACCATTCTGCAAGCTACGATATAATGGGACCGATACAACTCATGCTACGACAGTGCTCTAGTGCATCTACTCATCGTCGATGAAGTCGGAGTCTTCATCATCAGTGTAGAAGTCCACAACATCCTCCTATAAAAGGTCATCATCGTTGCTGAGGTAAGAATCCATATCTCCCTGGATGTCTTCACCCTCATCTTCTTCTTCTTCCTTGGAGGCAAGCTGAGCTTCCTGCTCCTTGACGGTCTTCTCGAGGTTGGCCACCTTCTTGCGAAGACGGGCGATGGTGCGATCCTTCTTTGCACGCTGGCTACAAAGAGACTGACGATCTTGGACAAGCAGTGCGAAAGTCTGGGCCTTCTGGTCGGCAATGGCACGGTTCTGGTTGGCTAACTCTCTAGCATTGTCCAGTTCCTGCTGTTGGTCATGAAGCAAGAAGTCAAGGTTCTCCACTTGACGCCTCAACTCTGGGTGACTTGGCATCTCCATCGTCATTCCCATGAAGTCACGTCTTGCATATTGGGCAAAACGGGTTCCTTGAATCTTGTTGACGCTGAGGGCACATAGACGTGCGAGAGCTTCATGCATTGCCCTGGCTAATCCATCTAGCCAGTTGTTCTCTCTCACGAAGAACTGAATTCTCCCAGAAGTTGGTGCTTCGATGCTTCCCCGAAGATCCACTGTGACTAGCCACTGTAGGTCTCCTCCTGGGGGTCCTGGAAGTTGAGCTCCAAGAAACTCCGGATGTGGGCATCCCAGTAACTCCGACAGCGAATCCAGATCCCTCTCGAAGATCAGCTGACCTCCGTTTCCCAACTGGTAAAACTTGCTGAACTGAGTCTCCATCTACAAGAATTTAGGATGAGGAAGTTAGTGAAGTGATCAAGTGTGTCAAATTTTAAGTAGTAATGTAAGAATTTTGAGGAACATGAATTTTTGAGAAAGAATGAGTTCACAAGGGTAAGAGAGGAAATAGTTTTTCATAAATACTCACTTTGGTTTTGAAGCTAATTTTTTGGTTTGGACGTCCATTCTAACTAGGGTCTCCTATGGTCAGGATGGCTCTGATACCAACTTGTCAACACCCGGATTTTTAATCCCAAGTGCCCGTTATGCCATACCTCGCAATCCCAGGATTACCATTTTTGCGAGACATAACGGATTGGATATCACAGTACATCATCCATTACAAACCATACATAAGGTTTTACATAAATAAGGATATCACGATCCAGTCTTTAATACAACAAGCAACGGAAATAAATGATAGCGTAGCGGTGGGGTCCATCTTCCGGGGCACAGGCAATGCTGACGAAGGCAGATAGTCCTAGTTATCATAGTCTTCCTGCTGACCATCATCTTGATAATCTCCTTCATAGTCTGGCCATGATAATAGCCAGGGACAAAAGCCATGAGTACTCTTTAAGTACTCGCAAACTACTACTAGCAAGGAGTATAATTCTAAGTTAAGGTACTGAATCTATGTTAACTATCAAGTTATGTTTGGAACCTAAGCTGAGTTCAGAAGCAAAGAAAGATAAAATAAGGTTCTAGAATCACTTAAGTTGGGAAGCTATTATCATCAACACAACCCTGTTGTGGTCAAGTCAAAGTTCATCATTCGTTTCAAGTTATTTACAAAACATCTGACAACGAAACAGTATGGCCATTCCAACTATCCATAACCGCGGACGCGGCTATTCGGATAGTTTGACACTCTGTAGAGGTGGTACACTTTCACCACAAGATTCGATACATCTGTTAGGGATAACCCTGAATCATCATACTTAGTATGCAGATAATCAAACATAACCTTCCCTTTACACACCCTAGTACAAGCACCTCTCCTATGAGCATGGCCTCCCAACCATGACCATCAGTCATCTTGGGCACTGCATAGGTGGACAACATTGAGAGGTAGCCTCAGCTCAAACCTCTCCCGTGAGGGAACTCATACTAATGCATATAAATTTGCATCGAAGCCTTACCCAATTCAGGTAGTGTGGTTGTACGGTAAATTTGGAATGGTAACGCATCCGAATCCAACCATCAATTTTATAAAAGGGTTAAGACTCATGCCTCATCATTTTCATCATCATAAACCAGTTGTGTCTCTCAACACATGTCAAAACATCTCAATAGAATGACTCATCATTCCAAGGTTTTCACAATTCATTTTCACCAAGTGTTCCCATCTAAAGTGACTCGAGTTTTTGATCTATTATAAAATACTAAGCTAAGAGTATTCACTAAGGTGGAAGAGATGGTTTCAATCTCATGCCATAGAATGACATCTAAAGGTTTCTAAGTAGGTCAAGTTTTGTACTTTTTATGCTACCTTCGAAACAAGTAAAGAACTTTGTGTAAACTAAGGGAGGTAAAACTTGTCAATAATACTTGGGGTACTGATAGTTAAAGGGGTGTGATCAAAGCATGCTTAAGGAATCTTTGCTAAACCATCTAGTTTTAAATCTAGCTTGCTAACAATATCTTGCCTTGGTTGGTGCAGTGGGTGAAGTTTTCTTCTTCTTCTTGGTAGAACTCCTCCTCCTCGAAAGTTTGGTCGGTACTAGCGTGTATAAATACATAGGGAGTAGACAATCACCAAATAATACTTAACTAGGCTAAGTAGCATTCTAAAACACACAATTGATGATCTATTATCATCACAAGCATCCAAGTTTAATTTAATAGTTTCAACCTTTTTATTTTAGAAAAGTAATTTTTACTCATTGAAATTTTAACTAAAATTTAATATTCACCACCAAAATATGGGATCATGTGGACACATGTCCTCACCACATATTATAACATGTGGGAATGAGATTTAAAGGTTGGATCAATATTACTTTAGTTTAAGTTCATTATATTAATGATTTAAAGTGACTAGAAATGCCTATATAGCATTATTTTGGTACTAGTCCAAAGTCACTGCATGTAATCCTTAATATTATTACATATTTATATAGATATGATGAAATGTGATTTTTGAAAGTTGTAAGCAACTCAAAAGCTAACTTGGTTGATTTTATAAAAATGTTGCAATTTGCAAAAGCTTCTGTTTTGTTATTTTTATTAGGAGAGATCTATAACTCTAATTGAAATAAATTCAACGGGCTTGGATAGATTATTTCAATACCTTTCAGACAAAATTTGTTTCATGCTATTTGGATTTGTCAAACTCACAGAATTGAATTTTGAAATAGTGGACAGAAACTAGATTTAACTAAAAAGAAAAATCCAGATTTGAATGGGTGGGCTAATGGGAAAAGAAATGGGCCGCCCATGGCGCTCATGGGCTCAGCTGACAGGGGGGTCCCACGTGTCAGCGGCACTTAACATGTGAAACGGTACGCGCGCTGTGGGCCGTGCGATTAGAGGCGAGATCAACGGCTGAGGGTCGTCGTCGACGACGAACATATCGCCGGCGAGCTCGAACCCTAGCGACTCGGTGGGGGTCTACTGGGGGCGTACCAGGGCTCCAGCGGGGTCGGCGAGGCGGGCAAACGACGTGGAAGACGACGGTGAGGCGAGGCGCGGTTGCGGTGGAGCTTGGGGTGGTCAAAATCAACCGCACCCTTCTCCTCTAGAGGCGGCGGCTCCGGTTCCAATTCCGGCGAGCTGCTGCTCCACTTGCTCCGGCTAGAGGTGGGTGAGGTTCAGAGAGGTGAGGGGAGTGGAATGGTGTGGAGAAGAATGGTTGGGGAGGGCTCCTTTTATAGGCCCGACGGTGAGACCGAGCGGGGTGGGCGGTCGACGGTGGCGACATGGCTACGGCGAGCTAGAGGCATGGCTAGGGGTGGCGATTGATGGGTGGTTCCCTGGCGGTGCTCTAGGACTTAAATGCGGCCATAGGGGCGGTGGTACATGGTCATGGCGAGGTGGCGCTCTGGGGGGCCAAAGCGGCGGTGTCCACAGCGAGCGGTGGCTGTGAGGCTTTGGGCGGCGAACGGGGATGTCTGGGGTGTTCGCCAGGTCGAGGCGGAGCGGCGGGCGCGGGCTGCGGTCGAGCGGCGGCTTGTGCACGCGGGGACAGAGCGTGCTCTTCGGGCGGCATCGGCATGGTGCGGTGGCACGGGGCGCGGGCTTTCCTCGGTGGTCCATGGCAGCACTTGGCTCGGGCAGGGGACAGAGAGGGGCGGTGAGGTGCTGGCTACCTCCTAGACATGGAGAGGAAGGAGGAGGCGGTCGGCTGGGGTGAGGGCAAGGTTGGCCGGCGAGTTGGTGCTCGGCATGGCTTGGCCTGGCCACTAGGGTGTAGGGGTTGGGGTGGTAATGGCATGGTTTGATCAGGTGGAGACAGAGGGAGTGTTTTGTGGTCAAATGGGTGGATAAACTCTTTAGAAATAGTGAGCTAGCTATTTGTGTTTGATTCTGCCTGCCATGTGTTTGATGAAATGGCTGCAAGAGAAAAAGTTTTGAATTTTGAGTTCAAATTTTTTGAGTAATCTCCACTAGTGATAGATAGTCTCTGGTTGCAAGGGTTTTGAAAGTGGAGCTCTAGATGGTTTTTGAAATAGGGGTGATCTATGCATATGTATTAGATTCAATTTTAAACTGTCATTTAAAATAGTTAACAAAATGTTTTTAGCAGATCCAAAGGTGGGCCTTGGTACCTCATTATGTGTACTATCAAGGGGTGCAAAGATCAAGAATTGTTTCTGTTAAGAATTAAGTACTAGGAATAGCCAAAGTAGGCATTAGATTAAATTTGCCAAAATGACCATTCCTTCCTTTTAATTCTTTTTGGAAAAGTTTTTAAATTCAAACAACTCCTATTTTAAATGCATACCCATATGAATGCTTTCATTTTAAATTTGGAAAAGTTTTTGTTAACCCTATTTTTGGATGATTTGATCTTGATAAGCTTGGATTAAAGTTTTGGGATGTTACAGTTAACAACTTTGCCAATGGGAGTTTCCAAATCTATATATCTCTAACTATTATAATGGATCAGTTTCGAATTGGATACATAGCACCAATCCTGACTATTGGGCTACAAGATCCAATGTTTCAGAGCAACTAGATTCGTGTTGAACAATACCTAGAGAAAACTCCACCATGTTCAAGATCTAGCATGTCACCACCCACAAATTTTCATAGCATAGTACGTTGTATTCTCAACATGTGTAGATAGTTATTATTAATAGAGTTAATGTATGCATTTTTTCTCTAACTTAACAAGACTATTGGTTAATAATAATTTAATGTTTGTTAAATCACATTTCATACAGTATATACGTGTGTGCTATGTGCCTTTTACTAGTACTAGGAAAAGTAACAACTCCAATTTTCTAAGTGATGGAAATATTTTTTCTTTAAAGCAAAGTACTCCACTTCCATATTAGTACTACTCAAAAAGAAAGGCGGCTCCTTCCAAAAAAAGGAGGCAGCACGAGAGCAGCGGGAGGAGGAGTCGGAAGGAGGTGCGATGTCAGAGTAAAGCTATGATGGGCTGCTGACACGAGGTACACTCCACTAGTAGTAAATATATGGACCTACTAGTAGTAATATGCACGCAAAACAAGTTGTGTTTTCTCTCTACTTTGCTAGCTCTCACCATCCATCCTCCATCGATCTCTTCTCTGCAGCCGCGGGTGCATAGTTCGGCTTATCTCTTCCTCATCCACAGCGTGGTGCTGCGCACGTGTGCCTTGGTACAGCACACTGATCTACTTCCAACAACCATTTTTCCCCTGAAATTCAAGCCATCTACTGGATTAATAATCATCTACACCAATACAAAAAGTCTCAAAAGTAATAATAATTATTACAAAAAGGTCTTTAGACCACATTGCGATGACTACAAACCCTAGTGCGCTAATTGGAGTGTCTCGCTCCTTCAGGACCTATGGTACCCCGATTCCAAAAAATAAATAAAGAATGCCACTACCATAATTTTCAGACAAAGTGTACCATGCTTTCTTACAATTCCTAAGTTTTAGGATTTTTCAAGCGGGCATAGATTTTTTTTATTTTTTTTCTATTTAATCTTCTTGCTTTTTGATGAGGTTACTGCATATAATGCTAATTGTTCTATAGTTCAAATGTTAGGTATTGTACATGCTGGTATAAAGCCGGCAATAGATGACATGTCACTTTTTTTTACACCCAACACTCGGTTATACTATTGAACTAGCTCTCACGCACTTGTAGAATATTAATTTAGACCTAATTTGATAAATCGATGGAAAGTCGTCTGAGTGGGTGAAATTAGCTAGAAAATTAAGCTTGAAAAATATAACATGTAATTTATCCAACCATTTTATATACTATAGTAAATAAATGACACATGCTGTAAACTCTAAGCCATATTGATCGCACTTCATTTCAAAAAATACTTTTACTTCTTTACCATGCATGCTAACATGCACCGACCTAGCTATACCAAAATATGGGCACACGCTCATTATCTTGATGAAGACAGAGTATGTCCATGACCTTGGTCATTTGGCTTGAACCCCAAGAAAGTTCATACATTGTACATGATATAGTAGGCAATATCAGAAGTGTGAGTTTTCAAGTACTTTTACTGGTAGAAAAATGAGAAAGAATGGCCCCACCAAATTTTCATACAAAGTGGACAATTCTTTCTTAAAGTTCCCAAGTTTAAGTATTTTTGAAACTTCCAAGCTGAAGCTCCACACGCACTTAAATGCATGACTCTAAGTTGATTAAATGAAATTAGGTCAACCTTGAATACATGTGAGTGCGATAGTCTATTACTCTTGAAAATATCCAAAATTCCTTTGAAGGTACCCAGGCAGCCAATATATCATGGGCCAATAATAGTTTTGAGAAATGCCATTACTGATTAGTATTTGTATACCGACAAATTTGACCATATACGGAAAACATTCAAACGAAATAAAGTGTACAACAAAAACATGAGACTACATTACGATTGGGTACATTTTCTAGTATTATGTGCGCATCTTGGCGTTGGTAAACAGCTTTGCCAATGGGAGTTTCCAAATACTAGGAAAAGTAATAACTCCAATTTTCTAAGCGATGGAAATATTTTTTTCTGTAAAGAAAAGTACTCCACTTTCGTACTAGTACTACTCGAAAAGGGAGGCGACTCCTTCCAAAAAAAGGAGGCAGCATGAGAGCAGTGGGAGGAGGAGTCGGAAGGCGGTGCGATGTCAGAGCAAATCTATGATGGGCTGCTGACACGATGTACACTCCACTAGTAGTAAATATATGGACCTACTAGTCGTAATATGCATACAAAACAAGTTGTGTTTTCTCTCTCCTTCGTTGGCTCTCACCATCCATCCTCCATCGATTCTTCTCTGTAGCCGTGGGTGCACAGTCCGGCTTCTCTCTTCCTTGTCCACAGCATGGCGTTGCGCACGTGTGTCTTGGTACGGCACACCGATCTACTTCTAGCAACCGTTTTTCCCGAAATTCAAGCCATCTACTATATTAATAATCATCTTTTTTTTGATGAACAAGTTTCAGGCCGAGCAACCAAGCAAGGTCATGGACATATCCACATCATAGTTTATGGTAAATTTCCCATATTTGGTAGTACTACAAGAAAGTAGATATGCATATCTTTCCATTGGTAAAAAATATACGAACAACTTTGAATATAGACCATTGGATCAAGACTCGCGAATCCCAATATTTCCAGCCGTTGGATATTCTTTTCCATTATTCTAGCATGTAGAAGAGTCTATTGATAGTCTTCATCAAAATGAATGCTATGCACAAAACACAAAACACACTTCTCCATCATTCTAAAATCCTGTCCCTCGTTTTTGTAGACCATGTTACCAAAATTTTAAAGTTTTAGATAGCTAATAATCGCTGACTTGTACATGATATACAAAGTACAAGAACCAAATATATACACCCATACTTTATAGATGTTGATCAATTTTTTTCTTTACCTATTAGAATATTGGGCGTTAGATCAAGACTCGTGAATCCCAACATTTCCCGCCATTGGATCTTCTTTTTCATTATAGAATCTAGAAGATTATATTTTTTTGAACGGTCTAGAAGATTCTATTGAAAGTCTTCATCAAAATGAATGCTATGTACAAAACTCAAAAACACACTTCTCCATCATTTTAGAATCTTCTCCCTCGTTTCTTGATCCAACGGTCAACATTTAAAGTTATTCGTACACTATATAGTGGTAAGATAAGATAAGATAAGATCATGTAGAAGTCAATGATTATTAGCTACGAGGGAGAATATTCTAGTATGATGGAGAAGTGTGTTTTTAGGTTTGTGCGTAGCATTCATTATGTCGAAGACTATCAATAGAATCTTCTAGATGCTAGAATGGAAAAGAAGATCCAACGGCTAGAAATGTTGGGATTCACAAGTGTTGATCCAACAGTCAATATTTAAAGTTATTTGTACACTATATATTGGTAAGATATGTCTACTACTATAATGGAGTAGTTTTGAATTGGATCCATAGCACCAATCCTGACCGTTGGGCTATTAGATCCAATGGTTCAGAGAAGCTAGATTCGTCTTGAATAGTATCTAGAGCAAACTCCACCATGCATGTTCTAGAACCATCATGTCACCATCCCCAAAAATTCATAGCACAGTAGGATATATTCTCTCTACTACTATAGTGAAGCTGAATTGGATCTATAGCACCAATCCTGACCGTTGGGCTGTTAGATCCAATGGTTTAGAGAAACTAGATCCGTGTTGAATAGTAAGTACCTAGAGCAAACTCCACCATGTTCTAGAACCATCATGTCACCACCCCCAAAATGCATAAATTAAGTCTATTAATAATAACTATCTACACATATTGAGAAGACAACCTACTGTGCTATGAAATTTTGGGGATGGTGACATGATGGTTCTAGAATAGGGTGGAGTTTGCTCTAGGTACTATTCCACTCGAATTCAGCTACTCTGAACATTTAATCTAAAAACTCAACGATCAGGATTGGTGCTATGGATCCAATTCAAAACTGCTCCATTATAGTAGTAGATAGATATTATAGATACTAGTACACGGCACGTGCTTTGCACGTAAATATGCATTTTGTGGAACAAGACAATATCTTACCCTATTAAGGCAGTATAATAAATGGTTGGGTACACCACTTGGTCGATTTACAAATAAATGTTTCTTAGGTGCTTAGAAGTAGCATTGGCGCCGGTTAACTCTGGTTTTACATGACTGTCGACCATTGCAATTTTGTACTATTCCCATTTTGTCGTGAGCCATAGAATGTGCATATACCCGATTTAGGCCTCCATTTGCTGGGTATGTGTAATTTTTGTCAATTATATTCTCTAGTTCCAATTTAGGCCTCCATTATTAATTTGCGATGGTTAGATGAAATTTTATGTTCAATAAATATACTACATATATTCATGCGGAGACAGACAATCGATGTCTTGTCTTAGAAGGGAGGCGTGATAGAGCTTTTCTATCTATGAAAGTTAACCTTGTAGAATTGGAATATTTTCATGAAAAAAAAATATTATATCTCATAAAAATGGTTGGTTTATATTGTCACATATTTATTTATACTTAAGTATTCATATTAATACTCCCTCCGTTTTTTATTACTTCGCGTTCTAGGATTTTTCAAAGTCAAACTTTATCAACTTTGACCAAAAATATAGAAAAATATATAAACATTCATTATTCCAAATGCATATATTATGAAAATATAACTTACGAAGATTCTAATGCTATAAGTTTTATATCATAGATACTTTTGTTTTTTGCTAAATATTTGGTCAAACTTTAAAATGTTTGACTTTGACTAAACCCAGAATGCGATCTAATTGTGAACGGAGGGAGTAATAATGATCAAAATTCATCACCATGTTAGAGACAATATATTTCTGGTTGTGTATTTATATGGGGAGGGACTACTACGTATGATTAGCATTGTAAAAATAGTGTACACAGTAATCCTCTTGTCCTCTTCGTGTTTAAAAGGCAGTTTCCTGGTTGGTGTCTAGAATCAACTGGTAGTAGCAATTTTCTTCCAACCATAAAGTGCACGCATGCCAGATGGGATCCCTACCACTGACTACAAAATGTCAGAACGTTCATTTTTTTTCCTAGAGCGGTGGACACACCCGAAGCCTCAAGAAACTTCGGCAGCCAAGCCACAACTGCGGGAATATGGGTTGGTGAATCCGAGCACACACAGCCGTTAGATTAAATGAGTGTTGGCCTGATGACTGGCACAGATAGGCCCCAACAGGAAAATCAATGGTTCATATTATTTGAAAGGTGCATTGGCGGGAAATCTGGGCAACTGATTGGTAAATACAAATTCAAAAACTCATGTACTATATAATGGTATAGAGATAGTGTACAAACAAATTTGAATATTGACTGTTGGATCAAGACTCGTGAATCCTATCATTTTCAGCCGTTGTATCTTCTTTTCTATTCAAGCATCTAGAAGATTCTATTGATAGTCTACGTCACAATGAATGCTATGCACAAAACACAAATAACACTTATCATTCTAGAATATTCTCCCCCGTTTCTCTAGACCATGTTACCAAAATTTTAAAGTTTTAGATAGCTAATAATCGTTTACCTCTACATGATATACAAAGTACAAGAACGAAATATACACCCATAATTTATAGATGTTGATCAAATTTATATATTTTTCTACTTTACCTATTATAATATTATATGGTGGTGATATGTTAGACGTCTATTATCTCAGTCTCACATGCAGGGCACGTGCAACTTAATAGTCTTATCTTATCACTATAAAGTATACGAATAACTTTGAATATTGACCGTTGGATCAAAACTCGCGAATCCCAACATTTCCAGCCGTTGGATCTCTTCTTTTTCATTCTAGCATCTAGAAGATTCTATTGGTAGTCTTCACCATAATGAATGCTATGCACTAAACTGAAAAGAGACTTCTCCAGCATTCTAGAATCCTCTCCCTCATTTCTCTAGACCATGTTACAAAAAAATTCAAGTTTTAGATAGCTAATAATCGTTGACTTCTACATGATATACAAAGTACAAGAAAAAAATATAAACCCATACATATCAAATTTATATTTTTCTGCTTTACCTATTATACTAGTAAGTTGCACGTGCCTTGCATGTGAGACTCAGAGAGTAGACATATGACATATCATTACTATATAAAATTATAATTGATAAAGCACAATAAATTATAAATTTGATCAATATCTATAAAGTGTGGGTGTATATTTGGTCCTTGTACTTTGTATGTCATGTAGAAGTCAAAGATTATTAGCTATCTAACACATTAAATTTTTGATAACATGGTCTAGAGAAAAAATGAGAAGATTCTAGTATGATGGAGAGGTGTGTTTTGAGGTTTGTGCACAACATTCATTATGCTGAAGACTATCAATAGAATCTTCTAGATGCTAGAATAGAAAAAAAGATCCAATTGCTAGAAATGCTGGGATTCGCGAATCTTGATACAACGATCAACATTCAAAGTTATTCGTACACTATATAGTGGTAAGATAAGATAAGATAATGTAGAAGTCAACGATTATTAGCTACAAGGGAGAAGATTCTAGTATGATGGAGAAGTGTGTTTTGAGGTTTGTGCGTAGCATTCATTATGTTGAAGACTATCAATAGAATCTTCTAGATTCTAGAATGGAAAAGAAGATCCAACGGCTGAAAATGTTGGGATTCACGATTCTTGAATCAACAGTCAATATTCCAAGTTATTCGTATCTTACCATTATTTGTATCCAACTTTGAATGCTGACCGTTGGATCAATACTCGTGAATCCCAATATTTCCAGTCGTTGGATCTCCTTTTCCATTCCAGCATTCAGCAGATTCTATAGATAGTCTTCAACATAATGAATGCTATGCACAAACGTCAAAACATACTTCTCCATCATACTCCTAGAATCCTCTCCCTTGTTTCTCTAGACCATGTCACCAAAAATTTCAAGTGTTAGGTAGCTAATAATCTTTGACTTCTACATGATGATACAAAGTACAAGAACCAAATATACACCCATACTTTATATATGTTGATCAAATTTATAATTTTTTTTCTTTATCTATTATAATTTTATATAATGATGACATGTCATATGTCTATTATCCGAGTCTCACGTGCATGGCACGTGCAATTTTATTAGTATCCTACAATGTATGAACATTCTTGGGTTTCAGTCTAAAAGACCAATAAGGTCATGGCCATATATGTAGATACCCAAGCTACACTTTATGATACGGTTCTCACATAGGGTAGATGGGTGCGTCTTGGCATAGTAAACAATATTGACCGTGGGAGTTTCAAACAATTATGAAAGAACATTTTTCACTTTTCCAAGTGATTACAGGGATGTTTCGTACTAGTAAAGAAAATCATAAGAATTAGGCTCGGAATGCGACAAGCGCGTCATGTTTCCGGACATTGCGGAGCATATATGTTTTCCTTGTGATTCCTAGGTTCTATGAGTTTTTATGGTTAGTAGCTAAATTAAACCACTTAAATTACTGTACCGTCTGTCTAAATTAGTTCAAATGAGTTGGCATATGCATATGCACACCGTTTAGCAAAGAAACCCAAGTTCACTCAGCCGTTTCGCTCACTACAGTATATGGGCCTTATTCATACGAATAACTTTGAATGCTGACCGTTGAATCAATTATTTGATGTATTTACACAAATTTCAAATATTTATTTATTTTTTATGAGGGCCACAGCACCACCCCAATTTTCTTTTTCATCTATCCGCCACGGTACTAGTGTCGAACCTTTCTTCACATGCCTCCGTCCCATTGCATTCGATGCGTGCTGCTTTTCGAGCCTTCCTTTTAATACTACTCGGGAGGTGAGCCAAGATCGATTCTGTACTAAATTTTCGCGTGAAATTGGTGGGATCTTCTAGTTAAAAAATTTAGACTATTATTGGCGGGACCCTCCCTTCTACCTTTCCTAAAATTTAAACCTTCTTTCACTTCTTAGTTCTCAGCAAACGCTAGCTACCTCCATACTGACAGGGCCTCTCGCTCGCTCGCCCGCCAACTCTATAATACATTTCACATCATCCTCTATTCCATCCCTCCTTAGCCGACTTCCAGGTCGCCGAAGTCTACTCGGCGATGTCGTCATCCACGCTACCGTCGTTGCTTCGTCGCATCTGCTTCCCCCACTCAGAGTGTCAGCTTCCCCATCACCGCAACCGAGAGATGCGTACGCCACACGGACCCCTCACCAGGCCAAGGTTGCTGCACACTTCCTATGCCCGCTTTCCTTGCATTTTACTACTACTTCTGAATATAGTTCATCGCTTCCTTGCTGTGCCTTTTCGTTACCAATTATGTCTAATGCATGCTAGTTGCAGTACTGCATGATTAGTTCAAAGAGAAAAGAAGGCAACTGCTAGTCATCAAGCCAAATTGGTTATCTCTCACTAGTACAAAGCCTCGCCAGCCTAATGATAAGCCCCAACAATCCTCCCCAGACAATGGTTTGCCTCCATTTTGCATATATGCACGCTGTCGTTATGCATTTTATTTGCGAGAGTAGTTCAGCCTTTCCTTGCCCTGTCTTGTCATATTAGTATATATTTTTTGTAAGGCATAGAAGATGATGTACTGCCGAAACATGCCCTGTCTTGCCAATGATCCTGAAGAGTTCTGGACATGCGGATCTAGCCCCGCTTGGCACAACACAACTAGTACAGAAACATGGCTTGGTCGAGTATCCTAAACATGGCTATTTGTTGCATATTGCGTGTTATTTACTGATTGATTTGCTGCATTGCAATTTGCAGAAGAAAGTGCATGATCATATCCCTACCAAGGAGGTTTGTAGCACAGATATTTAGCATGCAAGTGATACAGCCATTTCTACGAACCAAACCGAGGTATGGTGCATGGCCTAAGCTAAGATTAGGCTTCTCCAATTCGGCTAATCCAGATGTGAATGAGATCAATGTCACGGTTTTGGAATAGGTGAAAGAACGAGTAGAGATTCTCCGCGCATCTTTGTAGGAAGATGATTTTCGAAGGGTGATGAAAGAGCCACCATGCGAATAGATTGTTATTTCGAATAATGAGGATGACTTTCCCTGTATGAAACTGTACTGTATCTAATTGCTGCATCTGGATAATGTATCCCGGTCTCGTTCTAGCCATTCAAAAAATGGAAAAACAATATTTTCCCGTGATAAACTTGAAATCTTATTTTGCACTTTCGTTTAGATCTGTAGATACATGTTTTGCCGAAAATTTACACATTACCATGAAAGGTAGTACGTGCCCATTATCGTGAATAAATTCCTGCACTATAGACTTGTGTGGACCTAAAGTCAAACTTTAAGACTGCAGTAGTAGATCGAGAACAAAAAAAATCAACTGAGCGACAAACCACAAGCCGAAATCACCTCTTCCACCAAGCAGTGCGCCAGAAACACCCGCTGCAATGGGCTCCTATGTCCAAAATTCAAACAATACTAAATTTTCATCTCGCCCTTCGGTCCAGAAACAACGTGCCAAAGGCCATTTCTCAAAATGGTTTCTCTTGTAAATTCCCACGCGCCACGCAATGCAAAGTTTCAAACATACTAGTACCACCCGTGCCCTTCAGGCCGAATCCCTTGAGATCACCTTGCATGACCATGGTCGTTCTCCTTCCATCCCATCTACCCTTCACAGCCTCTCCACCGGCATGCCATCGTAGCGACCGAAGATGTTTCACTAGCTCCCGACGCTGGCTCGCACCATATCAACTCCTTTGTACACGAGGTCCACGGCACCGGAGCCAGCTTAGCAACGCCGTCACAACTTCATTGGATCCACTTCCCCGACTCCATGACACCGGATCTGCTTCCTCAACCTTGTCCATGGCGCCAGAGAGATGGGGAGGCAAATCCGCTCAAGGGTGAACGGCGAGGTCGTAGCTCACCATAAGTTTAGCAAAGGAACATGAAGGAAATCGCATAATCATGGTCACAAAGGTTTCCGCCATACACTTCATATGCTCTTTATAGATTTGATGTCTGAAAGTAGTTCATCGCTTGTTTCACTGCATTCTCGCACTGAGTTTTTTATCTTGTACTCCGACATTTCTTGTTGAGGCATGGTATAAGCATATGTCTGTCATTGTTCCTTTAGAGCTTTCAACTGCTTGCTAGCATTGTACTAACATGCTCTTCCACACACACACCTCGCTCTTAAATCTCATAAGATATATTTTTTGCTAATGCATGTAAAGTGATTTGCGGCCGACTGATGAGGAAGAACGGAAGATTAGGGAAGATAGATTATTAAAGAATTCCAAATATGCAAGGTCGCTCGGCCCGTAGAGAGTTAGATCTTTCGTAGCTACCACCACAAATCATGAAGTCTAGGATTCTGATGCAGAATTTTATCCTCAAGATCAACAAAACCTCGAGGGAGACCTGACTCAGTAAGATGGACCGGTCGAGAACCCCCTCCCTAATCCGCCTGCTTGTCCACTGCCCAAGGTGCTTGCTCTGTCTTGTCATTGCGATATTTGTTTCATCTTCCATGTTTCGTACCTCAATTCCCATCAAATGTCGTGCAATGCTGATGTCTACGCACTTCTATTCTTGTAGACAGTCGTTGGGCCTCCAAGTGTAGAGGTTTGTAGAGCAGCAGCAAGTTTTCACCTTAAGTGGATAACCCAAGGTTTATCGAACTCAGGGAGGAAGTGGTCAAAGGTATCCCCTCTCAAGCAACCCTGCAATCAAGATACAAGAAGTCTCTTGTGTCCCCAACACACCCAATACACTTGTCAGGTGTATAGGTGCACTAGTTCGGCGAAGATATAGTGAAATACAAGTGGTATAAGGGGTAACGGTGATAGAAAATAGCTTGACGGCATGGAAAAGACTAAAGTAAAACTGAAATAAAGATAGAAGCAAGCAAACATGTAACAGATCTAATAGGAAATGGTGTTTCAGTGCTTAGAAACAAGGCCTAGGGATCATACTTTCACTAGTGAACACTCTCATATAAATATATTCTTCTTTATGATACTACGATGAACTACTCTCTGGTTGGACACTCTAATCCATGGTAGGGCTATAACAGCACACCTCAAAGTAAGCATTTCCCATCTAGATAAGCCCACACTGTCACCTTGAGCACTAGATGGTTCCAACAAACACCACAATTTCATAAAGACATCCAACTCCAAATATAACTCATAACAAGTATTTGTAATCTCTAGCCTAAGTGCGACCATGGTGTGCACGCTGTCACTTTCACACACATGGGGAGATCAGAGATCTATTAAAGCACTTGAGTAGCAAGGTAGATCTATAGATTACAAGCTCATGATCTCAATAAGATCATGCATAGAGAGAGGTGAACACATAGCTACTGGTAGAACCCTTAGCCTCGAGAGAGAACAACTCCCTCCTCATCATGGGAATCGACAACGATGATGGAGATGGTGGTGCAGATCGATGGAGATGGTTCCGGGGGCACTTCCCCGTCCCGGCAGGGTGCCGAAACAGAGACTTTTTGTCCCCCGAATCTCCCCTTCGGTGGCGGCAGCGCTGTGGAATTTTTCGTGGATTTCTGATTGACGATTTAGGGTTTTTGCATCGGGAGGAATATATAGGCGAAGGAGGCAAGGTCGATGGCCGGCCAAGGAGCCCACACCATGCCCTGGCGTGGCCTGGGCTGGCCCACGCCAGGGGGTGGTGTGGCCACCCTGTGGCCCCCTCCGTCTCGTCTTCTCGCTCCGTGAGTCTTCCAGAAAAATATGAACTTTGGCTTTTGTCCCGCCCAATTCCGAGAATATTCATTTTCTGACTTTCCTGGAACCAAAAACAGCAGAAAGCAGGCAGCTGGCACTGTGGCTCTTGTTAATAGGTTAGTCCAATAAATCATATGAAAAATACTCCAAAGTGTGGACAAAACACAAGAAAGTAGATAAAACCAAGCATGGGACATCAAAAATTATAGATACATTTGCAATGTATCAACATCCCCAAGCTTAACTCCTGCTCGTCTTCGAGTAGGTAAGTGATAAAAAGAAAGAATAATTTTTGAGGTGACATGCACCATCATAAGCTTGGTCAAATTATTTATAAAACATTGAAAGTTGGGATCATAGTACTTCAATCATAACATGAAAGACAAAGTTCTAGTAATAAGACAAAGAAACTATGTTGCAACATGAAAAGGCACAAACAAAAGATTAATGAATAACAATGTTTTGCAAGACGTTTGTTTGTTTGACATAAAGAAAACATAGCATAGTGGTATTCAGCTTGTCCCTCATAGAGTATCAAATATAAATGCATAGGACACCTTCAAAGTTCATAAGAGTGACTAGATAAAAATAGTTAAAAACAAGCAATATCAAGGTATGCATCAATCAACTAGTCTTGGGACAATGCACATAGAACTAAGAATGGCCACTATGCTCTCAAAGTAGGTGCATAATGAAAGAAGGTGGAGACTCAATATAATGGTGGAAGAAAGGCCTTCATAGAAGGAAGCAGAGATTCAAGTTTCATAAAGAGCTTCCAAAAATTATGGTACTTATAGCTCTCAGCTCTCATTGCCCCTATCATAAGCATCTTGTAGTGATTAAGGTTAAAGTGAACAAACTATGGTGTATATGCTTGACGAAGTATAAGTTAGAAATCTCATGTCCCTTGAATACGAGGGCCGCTCCTCATGCTACTCAAGTTTAGTCACCGGTAAGTTCTTGTCATCATAAGTACACGTGTATCATAGGGAACCGCCAACGGGGTACCCCTTGCCCGATGATACGGAAGAATCCACATATCAAAATGACAAGGCAAGCAGACAATGAGCATCTCAACAATCTTCTTATTTACCATGGGAATATGGTGCTTTTTTTCTCTCTTTCCACTTTTCATAATCTCCTTTTTATTTTTCTCTTTTTTCTCAATATAGGACTCTTTTTTTATAAGAAGAATGCTTCATAGACAGCTCATTATGGTTACGCTGCAGGTTTCCACCATGTCAGCATGGATGCGACCAGCGGCCCAGACGTTTCTCTAACACATATACATAACTCCATGGACTTACAAGCTCCCCTTTCATTTCACACCGACGACATCCATAGACAAAAGAGCATGATATCAACTAGGTACAAAGTACCAGTGCAATGTTGAAAGCGTTCCCCATGACAACATGGTTCTACTAATCCCCAACAATTAATTGCAAGCATATACAACATAGACGACACAATGGTTCAAGTTTATTAAGGGCAAGAAAAGTAAAGTGTGCCATCAAGTTCGTGAGAGCTTTAATCACTAGTTTTCTCATAAGATGTTTAATTTGGAAGGTAAAAAAAACATGAATATACTTGGAATAGCATATGCTAGTAGGTAGGTATGGTGGACTCTTTGGAATAACTTGGTTTTAGGAGTTGGATGCATGAGTGGAACTCAAACTTGGTTGCGAAGTCTAGCAAAAGACTGGGAGCGACCAACTAAGAGAGCAATAA
The DNA here is from genome assembly GCA_023614405.1 of Avena insularis. Taxonomy (NCBI): domain Eukaryota; kingdom Viridiplantae; phylum Streptophyta; class Magnoliopsida; order Poales; family Poaceae; genus Avena; species Avena insularis. Next base: position 367,149,486 of record CM042696.1, on the reverse strand, counting down.
TGGCCATAATCATGCAGAGCGACAAAACATCATTGATCAAAGCATAAAGTGATACTACAAGTTGAAAACTAAAGGATCATAAAGGCTATGGTGACTTGGGATAGTCATAACATGGTGTAAGCATGTGCCAAGTCAACCCAAATAAAGCATCAAAGGAGAATACCACAATACTATGCTTTAATATGCTAAAACAATGCATGATTCTTCCAAGGAACATTAAGCAATCTCAATTGTTTATAACAAGTCATGCTACAACAAAGAATACTAAGCATAAAGCTAAAACAATATCAAGCATGGCATAACAAAGCATAGGCACAGTCAAAAACAAGCTCTCTTGACCACTTAACCATGAACTTTCCTACTCTTTTCCAAACCAAACCAAACTATTTGAAAACCAATGTATGAAAGAGGGGCGTCCAACCAATTTATTCAGAAAACCAAACAAACCAAGCAAACGAACAACCAAAACGAAAACGAAAAATAAGACGCTCCAAGAACAACACAACTGTGCATGAAACAATAAAAATGAAGTGTTTGGAAGGAACCTAGAATTTTTATTGATGAAGAAGGGGATGCCTTGGGCATCCCCAAGATTTGATGCTTGTACTTCTTGGATATTTCTTGGGGTGACACGCGTGGCATCCCCAAGCTTGAGATTTAGTCCATCCTTCATCTCATTACTCATTCCTTCCATACACCTGAAATTTTTCCTTCATACAAAAATTCACACAATCTTTATTAGCAACATTAGTGCACTCAAAATAATAAGTCTTTGGGTTCAGTTCTAACACCAATAAAACTTCCATTAAAACACAAGCTACTGTAGCACTTCCCTCGAAAATCTCAATTCCCCAAAAGAACTCAAAAAGGAACCAACAAGAAGCAAATGCAAATAATGGTAGAAATTTGTCAAAACAGACCAGCAGGTAAAGACAAATTTTTTAGAAGAATTTTTGTTGCTCAAATCGAAGAGTGTTGAACTAACTAAAGTTAGATAACAACCTGGGGCAGAAGCACAAATATTCACGCCTCAAAAGGACGTACAGAGATTTTACACGAAGTTTTACGGTGAAGCACATAAATCTGTTTCGGGACAGCAACATTCCCAATCATTACCTCTCTCTCATTAGAGGTTACTCTTGGCACAAAAAGCAAATAAAAAGGATAAGGAGCGGTTATTACTGAAGTAGTAACTTCCAAGACTCATCTAAAACTTTTGGGTTATCTCCCAATAAGTACTTTTCTTTAACGCCTTTAAGTTAGGCATGATAATTTGAGAAGATGCTCACATAGGAAATATGAATTGAAGTAAAAGAGAGCATCAAGAAGAAAATTCAAAACACATTTAAGTCTAACCCACTTCCTATGCATAGGAATCTTGTAAAGAAACAAGTCATGAAAGCACAAAGCAACAAGCATAGGAAAGCAAAACAAGTGCAACTTCAAAATTTTCAACATAAAGAGGGGAAACTTAATAATGTTGTGGAGATACATAAATCCATGTTTCCCTCTCTAATAATAACTTTCATTCGCATCATGAATAAAATTAACAATATAACAATCACATGAAACATTCTTATCATGAGCCACATGCATAAAAGAATTAATACTCTCCGCATAAACATAGTCATTCTTATTAATTGTAGTGGGAGCAAATTCAACAAAATAGCTATCATTATTATTCTCATCACCATAATCATCAAATATAGGAGGCATATTGTAATCATAATTAATTTTCTCCTCAATAGTAGGTGGACTGAAAATATCATATTCATTATTGTAATCATCATATATTGGAGGTTTCGTATCATCATAAGCAATAGAATAGCTATCTTCCAAAGCCAGGGAACTAAAAAGATCATTTTCATAAAAACTAGCTTCCCCAAGCTTAGACTTTTCCATAGCATTAGCAATAATGGTGTCCAAAGAATTCATACTAACAACATTGCCATTAGCATTCAAATAAAGTTCCATAGGTTTTTTAATTTTCTCTTGAAACACTTCATGTCCTAACTCAAGATAAATACTATAAAGCTCTCTAATTTTGTTGTTGTTTTCCATTAAGCCTAACTAGTGAAAACAAGAAACAAAAATACAAAATTGCATAATCTAAAGGAAATAACTTCGAGCACTCACACCGGAGGATGTGAGTACCTTTTACCTTACCTCCCCGGCAACGGCGCTGTAACATCCCAATTTCAGTAACCCTGGTTAGTTGTCTAGAATGCAAAAATCAGGGGGAACAAAAACTTTTTCTTGTTCATTGCTGCAATGTTTGCCTATTGTTTGTTCGTTCTTGTGCATGAAAGTGTATCCTAGGATATTCCTTACCTCACCCTCAATTGACAAAAGCTATTTCCCAAAACTATCCTGGCTCAACTTACATATTCTCAAACATTGTAGCATTTCAAAACATGAGCCAAGATGCTTATGCAACCAAAACTATTTTGGTAGCTTCTATTGACAAAACTATGGAGAGATATATAATACAATCTCCTTATGTTTTCAAGACAGAACCCTCAACTAACCTTATCTCTAATTTTCCCAAAACCTCCTTTCAAAGCATTTGAATTCTACTCTTGGTAGATATACCAAGGACGCTTACCTCTTTTAAACTCCAACCCTTCAAAATTACCCATGCTTACCTCAAGCTAAGCTTGATGGTAATCCTAGTAGTAGTTGATTAGTTTATAAGATGAGTTGCCTTGATCTGCTGTCTGATGAATTGCCTTGATCTACTGTTTGTCTTGTTTGCTTAGGAAGTAGTATGAGCTACTCTAGGAGCTCATCACTAGGATCAGGAGGTTTCCAAATCACCCCACCCTAAGCAAGTTTGCAAAGCAAGATCAAATCACCAGATACTAAGTGATCATCTAAAACCCTTAGCCAGATCATTCCTGCAGTGATCCATTCTAGAAACTTCCAAGTCCATGAAGACAAATATCAAGTATGGATCCCTTCTAATCAATCCACACTTCAACATCATCCACTTGTTGATGCTCTGATACCTTGCAACCCCTCCAAGAGCATTCCCTCTCCTACTCTAGTCAAAATCCTCAAAACTGTTTCAACCCTTCCTTTTTGGATGTCTCCCTTCCTCAACCCTTGTGCATTTTTGGAAATGCACCTGAACCATCTTGTTAACCATCCTAAGGACTACCAAGTCCCACTTCTGCCCTGGTTAGATCATCCTTGAACCTACTTGTTCTTGATGGTTTTGTAGGCAAGAAAATAACTTTTCCTGCAAATCTAGTCATCATGCCTACTTTGGTAGAGGCTCACACCACCATCCAAGCTTCAATGGACCAACCCTCTGCATGGTTGTGATCTACTCATATAGGTATATCAAAATCTACTTCACTTGTTCCAAGTGGATCCTTGAGCTTATTAAACCCACATGGTTTATTAGACATCCTGACTCATTTTGGTATGGTAGCCTTATTTTCAACAAAGTTTGCCACCATCCCCAGATTACCTCAAAGGCAATTAATTCAAACTCCTTTAGCCATGTTCACATATATGACTTGGTCTATCTAATCATCAATCCCTCTCATCAAGGTGAACTCTGAACTCCAAGATACAACCATGTTTAGGTGGTATAAAAATAACATCACCCTAGATCCTCAATTCCATGTATCTCCATCTAATTCAAGTTGGAATTCCCTTCCACAAGGTTGCAAATTCTTGCTACACCTTGTCTACACCCTCTACCTTGATCATCAAGATTTATCAAATATTATCCATAATTATTATGACCCCCAAATCTATTGATTTTCTTTATTAGACAAAAACCTCCAAAACTTCTTCCATAAAGGAAAGTTTGTTGCCAAAACACTTCTCCAACTTTTGGGTCAAGTGAGTTCCATATATCATACCCTATCTTCCCATCTAAAAAATAAATACTTTTGAGAAGTTTTATTATTTCTTTTTGCCCGTTTTCTTAAATGGCTGAAATGGAATAATAATTGTCTTAAATCCTTTTATGCCTCAATAAATATTGGGAAAATTCCCCTAAGTGTTTATTCACATTTGGGACCCTCTCAAACCAGAAACAATCTTTGCCCCAGGTAAAAATAGCAAATGATCTTCTAGAAACCACTTCTGCCCTTTTTGAATAAATGAATTTATGAGGACTAAAACCCCTTATAAAAATCTCAATTAAATCCTAGGAGTCTACCTTGACCTCATCTATCTACCAGTACCACTTCCTCATCTTTCCCAATGCAAGTTTCTAGACTTTCTTCATATCCACCAATGTGATTAAAGTTGCCAATTAAGAAAATCCATTACTCAAACCACTTTCAAATCTCATCAAAACTTACTCAATGCATATCCTCAGCACCAGGACACACCCCAGGTCGACACTATTGTAGCTCCACCCCAGCCTTGCCCATTTTACCCTTGTACTAATAGAGAGAGAGAGAGAGACAACCCCAAATCTTACAAGGATCTACCTCAATAAATTATCATAGCAGCCCTACCCCTCTCTACTGACCAAAAGCCATGCTTACCCCTCCCCACCGTTCCCTAGGCCAATCCCTGGCCAGCTCTACCCCTCCCCCATGTCCAAATTGGACATTTCCCCTCTCTAGCTCTCCTCCTTGGTATAAAGGCCAGAATGCACCCCAGCACGCCCCCTGCCCCTCATTTGCTCCCTCCCACCTCCACTCACTTCCCCCCAGGCTCCATTCCCTCTCCTCTGCTCTGTGTAGCCTGGAAAAAGAAGAGGAAGAAGCATCGGCCTTGCTCGAGATCTGAGCGTAGCTCCCTCCTCCCCTCCTTCTCCCTCTGCATGTCACCTTGTAGTGACCAACTCCTCCTCCTCTATCTAACCATGCCATTTTTCCTGCCCAGGAATAACTCCTCCATCATTGCTGTCGAGCTCCAACGAGGTCACCCTCGCCCTCCGTCGCACGAGCCATCTCCGGGCGACCACCACCGCCGTGCCACCCCTCGATCTGCTCGGCGTCGTCGACCGCGTCGCCCTGCCACCTCCACGTCATCTCCCGAGCCCCAGGTGAGCCTCCCGACCGAGCCCCGCCGCCCTAGGGTTTCCGCCGTCATGGGCTATGTTTCCCGTAGACGACAACCCCGTGCCGTCCATCTCCACTTAAACCGATGGCCAGATCTGGCCAATACCCTTTCGGCCGCCTCCTCCCATTGACCGCGGGCCCTGCTTGCCAGGTTCAAGCGCAGGCTCCCACGCGCCGCGTCTCCCCGCCGTGGGCCGAATCCACCCCCTACGACCCATTTCCCCTCAGATCCAACCTAGCTGCTCTGTCTTCTTTTCCTTTTATTCCAGATCCAGAAAAAGACCAGTAGGATTAAATCCTTTTGAAAATGGAAATGAAATCCAAATGCGAAAATCTAAATTTCTGGTAGTCCCCTAGTGTTTTCTCATCATGCAGAAGCAACCCCAAGTCAAAAAGAATTTCCATTATTTGTTGGTAATTATTCTGCTGCCAGGTGTACTTTAGCCTAATTAAATTCCTCAGAGAGTTCTACATATCCATTTGGAGAGAATCAAAGCCCTACTAAGAGGTATTTGATATACCTATCATCTAGCATAGCTCCTATACCAAGGTGAACAGTAAGGTGCCCTTAGCAAAAATATCAAAAATAGCAACTTTCTGCATTAGATAAATTCTCCATGTCAAGACAAATGTGTTATTGATCTGATTCCACCTCCCAGTACACCCTAGTATCAAAAACTATCAAACCCCAGCATCTCATAATTTATTGAGCTCTAGTTGAATTACAGTGAATTAAATACTTCTGTAAGTGATATTTTCACTAAATAATTCACTCCAGGAGTTTGACAACTAAAGAGTGAATCCAAATCCCACAAAAATTTATTCAGAATACCTACCACATTCCCTTGTAATCAATTCAATAGCTTCTATACAATTTATCTGATGAAGAAGAGAAAACCCTTACAGAACTTCTTTTGGGAATTTCCTGAGGGCATTCTGGTAATTATTTTGACAAGATTCCAACTCTAGGTGGTTCAGTATGTCAAACAATACCTAACCACCCAAGGAAATATTTTTTGGAGCTCTAGATAAATTCTGGTGAATTATTTCCTCAAACTAGAGTTTAATCCACTATAAAAATCATAATTAAATCTAGGAAATTGATAATCAAGTGAAACCCTTGTGTTGGTCTTGTTTTGTCAAGACCTATCTGAGGATATCACTGTTGCACATTGGTATCCTACAGACCTCAGAACCCGACTCCAAGTTCATGGTATCTATCCTAGACATCTATCTTCCAAGAGAAAAACACTACAATGGCAATCTAGTAATTCCACCCCTTACTACCCAATTTCTCCAAAACCTCCTAAGTTCAGTAGTTTCCCTTATGTTTGTTTGCTGAATGGTTTGATGCTTGTATTCCTTGTATTGATTGTGGTATTGTCTGCTTGCATGTACACTCGATGACGACGATACTGTGAGTGTTTGACGACAAGAAGGAAGGGACTTCTTATTATTTATTGGGTCTTCTTGGTTATCTAAAGAAACCCAGGGACTTATTGCTGATCACAGGCAAGCCACCATTCCCCGAAATTCTGATACTTGTCCTATTCTTTTATTACATGTATTGTATCTTCTTTATAAAATGCATTATCTACCTGCATGTCTTGTTTTATAAATACTGCGCTAATAACTTGGCTCCTCCAAGTTATGATTGTGTGCCCATTGTGGCACCACCCTGATGTACCTACCATTTTATCCCTTTAGACTGAGAGTAAGATGGTCAGCATCCTACCTCGTTGAAAACCCTCGACTTTGAGAAAAAAAGACTGTTTTGGGATTTACCCCACTACAAAGGTTTGAAAACTGCTTTGTAAAACCCCTAGGAAGAGGCATCGTTCCCAGTGGAGGTTTTAACGAAATAAATGGTGTTGTTGAGAAATGAGAAAGTGAAGGGATGTTCTACACCTTTATCGGAACAATTTCTATAAGTGCAACCACATTACCCCAGGTGTTGGGGCTTAGCTCGTAGTTTGTCTGCATTAGCCGAGGCAGCTTGTACCATGCTGATACGTCCAAAACGTATCTACTTTCTCGAACACTTTTGCTATTGTTTCTCCTCTAAACTTGTGTGATTTGGATGCAACTAATGCGGACTGACGCTGTTTTCAGCAGAATTGCCTTGGTGTCTACTTTTTGTGCACAAAACCAACTATGAGGAAAAATCCCGAAAAATATGCCAAAAATCCTATTTCACCCGAAGACTCCAGGAGCCAGAATACGAGATGGAGAAGAGCCGGGGGGGGTGGCCACACCACAGTGGTGGCTGAGCCAGCCAGGCGCCAGGTGGTGTGGGCCCCCCAGGCACCCCCTCGGCCTCTCTTCGCCTATAAGGAGCCTTCTGACCTAAAAACTTCGGGGGGTTTCGATGTTTTTCAGAAGGAGTTACGCTCCGCCGCCACCACCAGATTCCATGAAACAGCACCAGAAACTCCGTCTTGGCACCCTGCCGGGACGGGGAATTGGAGGAGATCATCACCATCATCATCACCATCGCTTCTCCATCGTCCATCCATGTTTCCTCCATCTATGAGTGAGTAATCCCCTGCTGTAGGCTATGGGGATGATAGGGATTGGATGAGATTGTTCATGTAATGGCATCAGATTGTTAGGGCATGGTGCCTAGTATCTTTTATTAGTGCTTTATGACTTTGTTGCAACTTGTTGTGCTTAATGGTTGTCACTAGGGCCCGAGTGCCATGATTTCAGCTCTGAACATGTTATTGATTCATTATGATAGTATTGTTCTTGGTCTTATCCGCAAGTTGTTTACACACGTTGTTGTCCGGAACCTATGGCCCCGAAGTGACAGAAATCGGGATAACCGGAAGGGAATGGCTTTGATGTGAGGATCACATGTGTTCACGGAGTGTTAATGCTTTGCTCCGGTGCTCTATTAAAAGGAGCACTTTAATTTCCAGTAGTTCCCTAGAGGCCCCGCTGCAAACGGGCTGGCAGGACAAAAGATGTTGTGCAAGTTCTCCTGCGAGCACGTATGACTGTATATGGAACACATGCCTAGGATTGTCTAGTACTTGGATGCTTTATCTTATTTATCTGCAATTGCCCTATGTTCTGATTGCTATGTGAATTGGCTTGTCCATGCAACGCTCGTCCATCCATCCCTATGCCTACCTTTTCGAATCCTTTCAGATATCGCTTTTGTTACTCTTTCTTTGCTTTACTACTTTTCTATTCCTAATACAAAACTGTTGCTACTGATCAACTGCTGTGAGCAAGATTGTTTCCACGTGCAGCTGAATTGACAACTCAGTTGTTAAGGCTTATAAATATTCTTTGGCTCCCCTTGTGTCGAATCAATAAATTGGGCTTCACTTCCCTCGAAAATACTGCGATACACCCCATATACTTGTGGGTCATCAAGACTATTTTCTGGCGCCGTTGCCGGGGAGCATAGATTTATTTATCAAGTTCACTTGGATTCTCTATTGTTCGTTGTTATCTATCCATCATGGGTAAGTCTCGTGATGGCAAGGTTCCTATTTTACCATCCACTACAAGAAGAGGTACGGTTCTGAACACCTCTGTTGCTCTTGATTCACCGTCTGTTCTGAGTAAGTTCCTTACACCACCACATACACATGCTACACACACTGCTACTACTGCTAAATCTGAAACTTCTGATGCTTATGATGCTGCTTCTACTGTGCTCGATAAGAGTTGTTCATTAGGTCCTTTCCTAGTTGCTACGATTGCTAGATCTATAGCTAGAAATACCGAAACTCCTAATGAAGACACTACCATACCTGTTAGCTCACCTGAGTCTAGTGAGAGTTATGATATTGAAGATGGTTATGTTGAGATGACCGATGAGTTTATTAAGGAATGTAAGAACACCCATGATAGGAGCGCTGCTAAGAGTCTCCTTGAGAGGCGTACTATTAAGCCGAAATTATATCCTGCTGCTAAGTTTGCTGCTTCTCCCATAAACATTATAGATGAAGATTATGATTTATCTCTCGATCTATCTTACATAGCTATTGTCAATAAAGAACCTTTTTGTGGGACTAAGAATGAAAGTGCGGTAGCACATATGAATGAACTTTCTACCATGAGTGGCTTGTTTTCTGATGATATTAAGATGCGTACTTACTTTGATGCTAAGATTTTTCCCTTTTCACTGAAAGGAGAAGCTAAAACTTGGTTTAGTAAATTACCTCATGGATCTATTGATAGCCCTGAGTGCTTGATTAGTACTTTCCTACAGAAATATTTTCCTCCCAGTGCTAGACATGCTATTTTGCAGGAACTTTTTGATTTTAAACAGGGAGAAAAAGAGGTATTACCCGAATCTTGGGCAAGGTTTTGTGCTTTGATTCATGCACAGGCTGGAAGTCCATTACCTAAGAATGAGCTTCTTGATATATTTTATAATGGACTAACCGAGGAATCTAGGACATACCTAGATAGTTGTGCTGGTTGTGTTTTCAGGAATAGGACTCCAAAGGAAGTTGGGGAATTAATGGCTAAAATAAGCAAGAATTATGAAGATTGGACTCCTCCTAAACAAGCTAAACCTGAAGTAATTGTACCTAAACCATCTATTCCTGTGCCTATGCCAACATCAAAGAAGAGGGGAATTATTGAATTAAATGATGAAGTGATGAAGGAAGCTAAGAAATGTCTTAAGGAGAAGGGAATTAAAGCTGCAGATGTCGAGAATTTACCTCCTATAGAAGAATTATGTAAGCCTATTCCCTACTCGTCCACTATTGAGGTACACTCTCTCCAATACTTTGATGAAGGTGATATCCCTTACTTGAAACCCCCTGATCAATGCTTAGAAGAATTTGATATCTTTATTGTTAAGCAAGATAACTTTAATAAAAGGGTGCAAAATCATCTAATGGAAAACACTAGAGCTATTGTTGAGTTGAAAGATATTGCGGAAAGGACCTCTAATGATGTTAAAATGATTATTAAACCCTTTCAAATGGTTCAAACTCAAATAGATCAACTCGTTAAAGTGCAAAACGACTTGCTAGTTAATGCTGCTAAAGAAATACATGCTTATGAAATTAGAACTAGAAGTGGTGCTGCTACCCAGGATCCTCTATATCCTGAGGGGCATCCCAAAAGAATTAAGCAGGATTCTCAACAAGCTGAAAATGGAGGTTCTACTCGTAAGAAAAGGAAAAAGAAACATAAAGTTGTCGTAGAACCCTCTGAACCTGCTATAGATCCTAATAGTATATCTATCTCTGATGTTGAAACTTAAAGTGGTATTGAAGAAAATGTTGTTCCTAATGAATAAAAAGTTGAAGAAGAACCTGAAAACCACACTAAGAATACTAAATACACCAAAGAAGATTTTATTGCTAAGAAACATGGTAGTGAAAGAGAGCCTTGGGTCCAAAAACCTATGCCATTCCCTGATAAGAAACACAAGTCAAAGGAAGATGAACACTATAATAAGTTTTGTGAGTGGATGAAGCCTTTATTCTTGCAAATTCCTTTGACTGATGCTATTAAATTGCCTCCTTACTCAATGTATATGAAGGACATTGTCTCGAATAAAAGGAAGATCCCTAATGAAGAAATTTCTACTTTGCTTGCTAATTATTCCTTCAATGGTAAGGTTCCTAAGAAACTTGGAGACCCAGAGATTCCAACTATCCCTTGCTCTATTAAGAACAATTATGTTAGAACTGCTTTGTGTGATCTGGGAGCTGGAGTTAGTGTTATGCCTTTCTCTCTCTGTAAGAGGCTTCACCTTGAAAATTGATACCAACTGATATATCTTTGCAAATGGCTGATAAATCTACCACCATTCCTATGGGTATATGTGAGGATGTACCTGTTTAGGTGGCTCACAATTGCTTGATATTAACTGATTTTGTTGTGCTTGAAATGCCCGAAGATGATAATATGTCTATTATTCTTGGACGACCTTTTCTTAATACTTCAGGAGCTGTTATTAATTGTAATCAAGGAAAGGTGACCTTCAATGTTAATGACAAGGAACATATTGTATATTTCCCCAAGAAGATTGAAAGTACTTATGGTTTGAATTCAATTGAACATGTTGAAGGCATTCAAGTTGGATAAATATATTGTCCCATACCAAGAGAAAAATTTGAAACTATTATGATTGAGACCATTGGTATCAAGGTTAAGGTAACATAATCATTAGTGGAGTACAAAGTTTTGTCTCATATGCAATTGTTTTGGTAGCAAGACTTGATCAACCTTGCTAACAAAAGGATTCTGTTGAACAAAACAATGTTTTCATTATGATTATCTTCGTTTATTTCTATCCTTTTCATTTTAGTTTTTGCTTTCGTTTAGTTTTATTTGTGTTGTTAGTTGCTTGCATGCTAGAACTTCTGTAGTTCTAGCCTTGTTTTGTCTTTGCATCATGTTTCCAAAAGAAAAAAATCTGTCTGTCAGAAAAATCATTCTTCTATTTCTGAAAATTGCCCAAAAATAAAGTGTCTCAAAAAATTCCAGAAAATTCATATTAAATTTTTACGTGAAAAAAGGGGCAGAGGAGTACCTGGTAGGTACCAGGGGGCCCATCAGGCAGGCACGCTACATGGTGGCATGGCCAGCCTTGGGTGGCGCCATGCCCTGGTGTGGGCCACCCCTGGCCCCACACCAACTCTCTCACCTGCCACTTTCTTCTCTCTCCCGAGTAAGCTCCAGTTCATAGCTCAAAATCACGTTCTTGCTGTGCTTGTCTCGTTTTTTTCGATCTCCTTGCTCAGCCCATCTTTCTTGCTGAAATTTGGAGCATTTGTTCCCTGGTATGTGACTCCTCCCCTTGTCCAAGTAGATTTGTGTTTAGTGGATTATATGTTGAGTATTTTGCTGCTATAGGTGACTGGTTATGAGAGCTTGTAAGCTTGTTTGATGCTTAGAGATATAGTTTTGATGCATGTTTAGGCCTCTAGCAAGTCCCTATGAGTAGAATCCTTCATTATATTTACTTTGTAATCACCTGTTTAATAGGTGTTTAAATTTCAGAATATCAAGCATGAACAACCATACTTTTGGAGAGATATTTGAGAGTGATGCACCTGGAGGTCGAGGCCCTCGAGAACATCCTCTCAAGCTAGGCCATCATACAATGAAGACCTCATTGCAACTCAGATATAAAGTGAAAGGGATGATGGGGATGCTCACCCATCCTCTTTTCCTTGTTTTACTTTCTTGCAAGCTGCAGGTATTCTTGGTGATTTCTTGCTATTGATTGAGAGGGTTGGTTTGACCTCATATATGCAAGATGAGAGTGCACAATACGCTATGCTCACCAAAACTTTTGTTGAGAGCTTCACGTTTACTAACACACCCTATCAATCTACTGTCTCTTTTAAAAATCTATGATCTGCCCTTCACCATGCCTTTGGAGAGATTTTGAAGTATTGTAGGTGTGCGTATGACAGGGACCGTGAAGAAAATTCAAGGGCGACCTTCTGATTTGTTGGAGCTTTACCGAGGGGTGACCAATGATGATGACCGCGTAGCGCAACGCGGAAAGATAAGAAATATCCAACTCCCTGCTCTTAGATACTTTGCATATTATCTTGCCACTAGTGTATTGGGTAGGGAGAACACTAGTAATATCTCCAACTATCATTTAGCATTCCTTGCTGCTGCACTTAACAATGACACTCGGTACAATCTTGGCTCGCTTATTGCTCGCCGCTTAGCTGTTAGGGGGCCTATCTATGGGGGCATCATTGCATCACGCATAGTCAATGCATTTGGTCTTTCAGTGGATCCCTATGATGCTATGCTGGCACCACAGAGGCTTGACCTTGTTTCCATGAAAACTCATCACTTTGTCACTGCTACCTCTAATTTGAACAATCTAGTGTATAGGATTCTTTTCACTAATGGGGATGAAAGGGAGATCCTTTTGCCACAGCCTGCTTTGTTTAGTGTTCACAGGAGACCGTGGTCACGCTCCAAGGAGGAGGTGGACGAGCAGCTTCGCTTGCTAGGTTTCCACGAGCAGCACCAGGAGGATGTGCCCTCCTATGATTACTTCGTGCATTACGGAGGGACGTACTCGAGTTTGCACCAGGATGAGGGGACCTATTCATCGTACCAGGGTGACACTTCATCCTGGCCATCTTGGGATTGATACCCACTTAGGACAAAAGCCTAAGCTTGGGGCGAGGTGCGCCGACACCGCACTCATCTTCATATCATGTTGCGTCGGTACTTTGTATATTCATGCTTTCGTTCTCTTTTTAGTTTTCGTTCTTCTTTGCTTTTGCTTTCTAAAAACACAAAGAGACCAAAAATATTTATGTTGTTTCTCTTTGGTTTGCTTCTTCTTTTTTCCTTGGTTTGCTTTTCCCTTTTTGCTTTGTTTGAACTATTCGAAAAACCCAAAAAGATTTTGCTTTGTTTGTTTCCCCTTTTGGTTTTTGTTTAAAAATCGAAAACACCAAAAATATATTTCGTTCTTCTTTGGTTTTTGCGAGTTTGCTTCAGGGTTTGGTAGTCCTTAGTGGATACTGGTTTCATATTATTATTATTCAATCCACACAAGTGAAGAGGAATAATGAGGATCAATGACAACTTGAGGCGTGGTAAGAGGCTGGTAACGAACTCTATTTGTTTTCATTTTTGTACATATACTCATCACTATGGGCATGCTTAGTCCATTCATGTAGAGTGTATGTTTTCTTTGGATGCTTAATAGTTCTTGCTTTCTTATGATTAGCTCCAGCTCGCTAATAGTTTGTAGCATGTCTTATGAATGTTTGCTTGCATTACTCTATTCATAAATTGGTATGACACCATGGTATCCTCCTCTGAATGTTTCATTTGAATTGACTTGGCACATGCTCACGCATGCACATGACTGTGATAATCAGTTAAGCCTTGATGAATTATTTTGCCCTGAGGATCTTGAATCACTTTCATGCCATGAGTAGTCCTGTTTTGTTGCAAGCATGATAATGACAGCTATTGCTCTCTCGTTTGTCGCTCCCTTACTATTGCTAGCCTTCACTTCCACTGAGTGTTTTACTCAAGTTCCCAACTCCCTAAACCAAATATTCCCAAAGTGTCCACCATACCTACCCATTAGCATCATTTGCTACCTCTGTGCATATTCAATATGCCTTGTTTTCTTCCGAATAAATGTTTGCTTGTTATGAGAAAGTTAGTTAGTAAAGCTCTCACAAACTTGATGGCACACTTTATTTTCTTGCACTTAATAAACCTGAACCATTGCGTCCTTCTTTGTTGCGCATATGCTTGCGCTTTATGAGTTGAAGTTAGTAGAACCATGTATCATGGGGACCGCTTTCAACGTTTCATAGGTACTTTGTACCTAGTTGATATCATGTTCTTTTGCTTATGGATCCCGATGGTGTGAAATAAAAGTGGAACTTGTAAGATCATGGAGTTTGTATGTATGTTAGAGAAACGCTTGGGCCGCTAGCCTAAGCCATGCCTAACCATGGTGGAAACTTGCAGCATAACCATAATGAGCATTCTATGAAGCATCCTCAATAAAAATCTATGCACATAGTAAATAAAAAGATTGCCGAGATGCTCATTGTCTGCTTGCCTTGTTATCTTGATTATGGGATAGCTCCCGTGTCATGTGCAAGGGGTACCCTGTTGGCGGTTCTCTATGATACGTATATACTTACAATGACAAGAGCTTACTTGTGACTGAAGTTGAGTAGCATGAGGATCGGTCTTCGTAAGTAAGGGGCTTGAGACTTTGATTTATAACTTGTCAAGCATATCCTCTTAGTTAACTTTCACCTTAACCACATTAAAGATGCTTATGATAGGGGCGATGAGAGATCAAAGCTAACAAGTACCATACTTTCAGCATTTGGAAGCCTTTCAAATTATTTAAAACCTTTTCTTGTTGAGTCTCCATTTATTCTCCGATCACCTTCTTGAGAGCATAGTTGTCATTCTTTGTGTTTGTTCCATTACTTGATTATTTGTGTTATGACTTTGATGCTTGTATCCTTGATATCTTTATTTCTAGTCATCACTTGAACTTTAGAGGTGCCTTGATATTCATAATCAAAGGCAAGCGACATACCACTCTATCACACCTTTCTATGAGCATTGTAATGCTGCTTATGTTTGTGCCTCATGCTACTTATTATTCTTGAGTTGGAATCTCTTCATAGCTTTCAATGACTATTAAGTAGACTTGGTTGCATACTCTTTATTATGAATTGTCCAAGTAGTTGATCACATTGCTGAGAATATTTACATCATATGAAGCAAATGTGTTCGTGAAAGTTCTTTTATCGCACTCAGTTTTCAACTGAATTGCTTGAGGACAAGCAATAAGCTAAGCTTGGGGGAGTTGATATGTCCAAAACGTATCTACTTTCCCGAACACTTTTGCTATTGTTTCTCCTATAGACTTGTGTGATTTGGATGCAACTAATGCGGACTGACGCTGTTTTCAGCAGAATTGCCTTGGTGTCTACTTTTTCTGTAGAAAACCAACTACCGGGAAAAATCCCGGAAAATATGCCAAAAATCCTATTTCACCCGAAGACTCCAGGAGCCATAATACGAGACGGAGAAGAGCCGGGGGGTGGCCACACCACCTGGTGGCGTGGGCCAGGCCAGGCCGCGCTAGGGGGTGGTGTGGGCCCCCAGGCACCCCCTCGGCCTCTCTCTTCGCCTATAAGGAGCCTTTTGACCTAAACACTTCGGGGGGTTTCGACTTTTTCTAGAAGGAGTTCTGCTCCGCCGCCACCATCAGATTCCACAAAACAGCACCAGAAACTCCATTCTGGCACCCTACCGGGATGGGGAATTGGAGGAGATCATCGCCATCATCATCACCATCGCTTCTCCATCGGCCATCCATGTTTCCCCCATCTATGAGTGAGTAATCCCCTGCTGTAGGCTATGGGGATGGTAGGGATTGGATGAGATCGTTCATTTAATGGCATTAGATTGTTAGGGCATGGTGCCTAGTATCTTTTATTAGTGCTTTATGACTTTGTTGCAACTTGTTGTGCTTAATGCTTGTCACTAGGGCCCGAGTGCCATGATTTCAGATCTAGACATGTTATTGATTCATTATGATAGTATTGTTCTTGGTCTTATCTGCAAGTTGTTTACACACATTGTTGTCCGGAACCTATGGCCCCGGCGATGTAAATCGGATAACCTAAGGAAGGAATGGCTTTGATGTGAGGATCACATGTGTTCACGGATTGTTAATGCTTTGCTCCCGTGCTCTATTAAAAGGAGCACCTTAATTGCCAGTAGTTCCCTAGAGGCCCCACTGCAAACGGGCTGGTAGGACAAAAGATGTTGTGCAAGTTCTCATTGCGAGCACGTATGACTATATATGGAACACATGCCTAGGATTGTCTAGTACTTGGATGCTTTATCTTATTTATCTGCAATTGCCCTATGTTCTGGTTGCTATCTGAATTGTCTTGTCCATGCAACGCCCGTCCATCCATTCCTATGCCTACCACACTCGAATCCCACTGTTTACTGCTTTTGTTACTACTGTCTTTGCTTTACTACTGCTGTTACTTTACTATTCCTACTACAAAACTGTTGCTACTGATAAACTGCTGTGAGCAAGATTGTTTCTAGGTGCAGCTGAATTGATAACTCAGTTGTTAAGGCTTATAAATATTCTTTGGCTCCCCTTGTGTCGAATCAATAAATTGGGTTTCACTTCCCTCGAAAATACTGTGATACACCCCCTAAACTTGTGGGTCATCACATGCTTATAGGGAGAGATCCCTTGAATTTTGGGCAGGCGCTACCAGATCTCGGATCTGAAGCCCGTTGCTTTCTTCGGCAAGAGTGAGCTTGTTCTGGCAGGAGGCCGGTGCAACAATTGGGTCTCCCGCGGACGGTATGACTTAGGTGGTACGAAAGGAAGTGAAGTCACCAGATTAAGGTATACGCCAAGTTGTGGCTTGGGTATGCATGTGTACGGAAGGCGGGACTATGGCTGGGAGCCACATACTCGTTGCCGGGGAGAACAAACCCAAAAGGAAAAACAGCCTTTGCTAGGGTCGACAAGCGAAAGGTTAGGTTTGATTATCTGGACCCCCATCTACAGTGGTAGTGGGTCATGGTTGTATCCTGGCGGATGTATTGATTCTTGTGTGGAATGTGCGCAAACTCTGTAGAGTATAATCTATTCAAATAGCCGTGTCCACGGTCCAGGATGGTTGTAAAGGTGTTGGCTAGGAGTACCCAAACGGTGTTTGTTTAGAAAGAACGGATGAAAGGATGAAGATTCCGGGGGAACCTGAGTTCGAAGCTGTGTTTTGGCCAGAGGTGGTCAAAAAGGTTTAAAAAGGGTTTCTACTCCAAAACTGTTTTCTAAACTCTTTTTAAACAAAGATATGGAGATGTCTTGACTTATAAAGAAGAGGAATGTTTTAAAAACTCTTTTTCAACAAAGATATGGAGAAGCCATAACTACAAGAGGTAGTCTAGGCCTTTCCAAAACAACCCCAGATAGAGCTATCTCGCCTCACCCAGACTTGCATTTCCTTATTTCATTTATCCTGGTGGTTTGCGAGTACATTCGAAAGTACTCACGGCTTTGTCCCTGGCTATTTACTTGGCCAGACTTTCAGAGGTTCGACATCGGAAGATTAGGGTGACGTCTAGCGAGCTAGGCCGTCTTCCCAGTCAGCTGCCTGTAGGTTGAGGCACGATTGGGCTCTGCGCATGATGATATTACGCTGCTAAGGATGGTGTAGCCATAATGGCATTTATGTAAGTCTTGTAATTCTTTATGTTTCGGATGTTGTAATGATGCTTGTCGGTTATGTTCCACGGCTCACTGATCATCAGAACGGGGAGATATGCATAACAGGGATTTCTCGGATGAATAATCCGGGGAGCCCACAGACTTGGTATCAGAGCCATCCTGACTATAGGAGACCTTAGTTAGCATGGACGTTAGACAGGAAACGACAAACCTATTTTCTAAAAAGACAAGGGAGAAGAGATGACTTTTTTGCAAAACTGCTTATGTCTTTTCCCCTCCATTTTTGAAAACTACTTGCATTACTATGATTTTCTAATCTTAAAATCTTGCACACTTTCCACTAACCCAACCTGTCCCTAAACACCTTTGTAGATGGAACCTATTGATGAAGAGTGGCTGAAGATTGGATTTCCCCGACTCCTCTGGGACTCTCTACAACTATGCGGTTACCAGCAGAACCCTATCTACACCCTCCACAAGGGACTGGAATCAGGAGATTATGTAGGACAAATTGTCATACTAGCCAAGCCGGGAACCTATGGAAGCCCCATCTATTCCACTAGACCTCGGATGCCCAGTCCCATACTTGCTGTTGATTTGGTGGCCAGAGAAGCTCTGATGCGCATCCACAGCTCCCTCTCAGAGATGAGAGAGCCCACAACCTTCTACCTCCCCATGAAGGGAAATGTCGACTGCACCGGAGGAACTCAAGACCCCAGCCTGGCATACCCTGCTCTCTCCTTTTAGACCCGATTCAGCTAATCCAGCAACAAGGCGTTAATAGCAGTCGTGGACGAATACCGCCACTCCCAGATGGAGCTCCGTCGCCTACAAGCCATTCTCGTCCGTAAGGAAGCTTTGGAAACCCTCCAAAGGAATCAAGCACGAACCACCGCCGCTGAAGGGACATCGAGTGAAGCCGACCCCAAGAGAAGCAAGAAGTGCACCACCGCCAGTTAGTATCTCCGTAGGTTCAAGCCTATCAAGGAGATACATGAAACCTGCCCTGCTCCGCTAGAAGCCAGCCATGACTCCATAGATGTGCCCTCCGAGTAATCACCAGCGTTGTTGTACTCGCCCATTTAGCAATAGGGTAGAGTCATGTATCGTCCCTGAACGCGTTTTGGTAATGCTTAAGTACTATTAGCACCCTCGGGTGCAGATTGGTTGATGATGTAATAACCTCCTTAGATTGTTGTGTTTGCTTGATGATTTCCCTCTTGCGTGTTTTACCCAAGTCGTTGCATCAGACCCAACCCGGAACGTGTACCACCAACAGGAACTCCCCTAGGATGGCCATGAAGACTGGAAGCTCGAAGAAGGCATGTAGCCATTGTGGAGACGGAAGACACCAAGCAAGCCAGCAGATGTCCCCGCCTCTGCCCAAACTGCGGAGAACCTCACTCGACCAAAGTTTGCCCAACCCGGTTTATCACATGTTTCCTCTGTGAAGGCCAAGACCATGTCCCTATCAATTGCCCAATATATCCCCTCATTGGCAAGGCTCGTCAACATCCTGGTGTTAGTCTAGGAAAGTCTTCAAATAGGTTACGCTGAAGGATAAGTACCTGCTTCACGTGTGGTCTACCCGGTCACATCAGCCGAGAATGCCCCCGGAATAAACCCGTCAAGACCGCCGCTAAGGTGAAGCCCGAAGTCACCAAGGTCCCCACCTT
The DNA here is from genome assembly GCA_023614405.1 of Avena insularis. NCBI lineage: Eukaryota > Viridiplantae > Streptophyta > Magnoliopsida > Poales > Poaceae > Avena > Avena insularis. The sequence continues at coordinate 367,130,053 of CM042696.1, read as the reverse complement.
CAGAAAAAACGACCACCCTATCTCTCCCAGCCCCGCAGCTCAAGACTAAGGATCTCCCGTGCATCTACAGGCGACAACACCCTGTCAACACCTAGATTTTTAATCCCAGATGCCCGTTATGCCATACCTCGCAATCCCAGGATTACCATTTTTGCGGGACATAACGGATTGGATATCACAGTACATCATCCATTACAAACCATACATAAGGTTTTACACAAATAAGGATCTCATGATCTAGTCTTTAATACAACAAGCAGCGGAAATAAACGATAGCGTAGCGGTGGGGTCCATCTTCAGGGGCACAGGCAATGCTGACGAAGGCAGATAGTCCTAGTTATCATAGTCGTCCTGCTGACCATCATCTTGATAATCTCCTTCATAGTCTGGCCATGATAATAGCCAGGGACAAAAGCCATGAGTACTCTTTAAGTACTCGCAAACTACTACTATCAAGGAGTATAATTCTAAGTCGAAGTCCTAAATCTAAGTTAACTATCAAGTTAAGTTTGAAACCTAAGCTGAGTTCAGAAGCAAAGAAAGATAAAGTAAAGTTCTAGAATCACTTAAGTTGGGAAGCTATTATCATCAACACAACCCTGTTGTGGTCAAGTCAAAGTTCATCATTCATTTCAAGTTATTTAGAAAACATCTGACAACGAAACGGTATGGCCATTCCAACTGTCCATAACCGCAGACGAGGCTATTCGAATAGTTTGACACTCTGCAGAGGTGGTACACTTTCACCACAAGATTCGATACATCTGTCAGGGATAACCCAGAATCATCATACTTAGTATGCAGATAATCAAACATAACCTTCCTTTTACACACCCTAGTACAAGCACCTCTCCTAGGAGCATGGCCTCCCAACCATGACCATCAGTCATCTTGGGCACTGCATAGGTGGACATCATGAGAGGTAGCCTCAGTTCAAACCTCTCCCGTGAGGGAACTTATACTAATGCATATACATTTCCAGCTAAGCCTTACCCAATTCAGGTAATGTGGTTGTACGGTAAATTTGGAATGGTATCGCATCCGAATCCAACCATCAGTTTTATAAAAGGGTTAAGGCTCATGCCTCGTCATTTTCATCATCATAAACCAGTTGTGTTTCTCAACACATGTCAAAACATCTCAATAGAATGACTCATCATTCCAAGGTTTTCATAATTCATTTTCACCAAGTATTCCCATCTAGAGTGACTCAAGTTTTTGATTTATACTAAGATACTAAGTTAAGAGTGTTTAGTAAGGTGGAAGTGATGGGTTCAATCTCCTGCCATAGAGTGACATCTAAAGGTTTCTAAGTAGGTCAAGTTTTATACTTTCTATGCTACCTTCAGAATTAAGTAAAGAACTTTGTGTAAACTAAGGGAGGTAAAACTTGTCAATAAGACTTGGGGTACTAATAGTTAAAGGGGTGTGATCAAAGCCTGCTTAAGGCATCTTTGCTAAACCATCTAGTTTAATTCTAGCCTGCTAACAATAGCTTGCCTTGGTTGGTGCAGTGGTTGAAGTTTTCTTCTTCTTTTTCTTCTTGGTAGAGCTCCTCCTCCTCGAAAGCTTGGTCGGTACTACCGTCTATAAATACATAGGGAGTGCACAATCACCAAACAGTACTTAACTAGGCTAAGTAGCATTCTGAGACACACATTTGATGATCTATTATCATCACAAACATCACAAGTTTTAATTCAATAGTTTCCTCCTTTTTATTTTAGAAAAGTAATTTCTACTCATTGAAATATTAACTAAAATTTTAATATTCACCACCAAAATATGGGATCATGTGGACACATGTCCTCACCACATATTCTAACATGTGGGAATGAGATTTAAGGGTTGGATCAATATTACTTTGGTTTAAGTTCATTATTTAATGATTTAAAGTGACTAGAAATGCCTATATAGCATTATTTTGGTACTAGTCCAAAGTCACTGCATGTCAACATTAATATTATTACATGGTTAGATATATATGATGAAATGTGATTTTTGAGAGTTGGAATCAACTCAAAAGCTAACTTGGTTGGTTTTATAAAAATGTTGCAAGTTGCAAAAGCTTCTGTTTTGTTATTTTTATTAGGAGAGATCTATAACTCTAATTGAATTAAATCCAACGGGCTTGGATAGATCATTTTAATACCTTTCAGACAAAATTGGTTTCATACAATTTGGATTTATAAAACTCTCTGAATTGAATTTTGAAATAGGGGATAGAAACTAGATTTAACTAAAAAGGAAAAACCAAATTTGAATCTATGGGCTAGCGCGGGAAAGGACTTGGGCCGGCCCTGTGGCGCTCCGCGGCACGGGGCTCAGCTGACAGGGGGGTCCCGCTTGTCAGCGACACTTAACACGCGAAACGGTACGCGCGCTGTGGGCCGTAGGATTAGAAGCGAGATCAACGGCTGAGGGTCGTCGTCGACGACGAACAGGTCGCCGACGAGCTCGAACCCTAGCGGCTCGGTGGGGGTCTACTAGGGGTGTACCTGGGCTCCAGCAGGGTCGGCAAGGCGGGAAAACGAAGTGGAAGACGACGGTGAGGCGAGGCATGGTCGCGGCGAAGCTTGGGGCAGTCGAAATCAACGACGTCCTTCTCCTCCAGAGGTGGCGGCTCCGGCTCCAATTCCAGCGAGCTGCTGCTCCACTTGCTCCGGCTAGAAGTGGGTGAGGTTCAGAGAGGTGAGGGGAGTGGATTGGTGTGGAGAAGAATGGCTAGGGAGGGCTCCTTTTATAGGCCCGACGGTGAGACCGAGCGGGATGGGCGGTCGACGGTGGCGACATGGCTACGTCGAGCTAGCAGCATGGCGGGGGATGGCGATCGATGGGCGGTTCCCTGGCGGTGCTCTAGGACTTAAATGCGGACGTAGGGGCGGTGGCACGCGGTCTAGGCGAGGTGGCGCTCTGCGCGGCCGAAGCGGCGGTGTCCACGGCGAGCGGTGGCTGTGAGGCTTTAGGCGGCGAACGGGGATGTCTGGGGTGTTCTCCAGGTCGAGGCGGAGCGGCGGGCGCGGGCTGCGATCGAGCGGCGGCGTGTGCACGCGTGCCGGGTGCGGCGCTCTGGCGTGCTCTCGGCCTGGTGCGGTGGCACTGGGCGCGGGCTCTCCTCGGTGGTCCACAGCAAAACTTGGCTCGGGCAGGGGACAGAGAGGGGCGGTGAGGTGCTGGCTACCTCCTAGACATGGAGAGAGAGGGGGAGGTGGTCGGCTGGGGTGAGGGCAAGGTTGGCCGTCGAGTTGGTGCTCGGCATGGCTTGGCCTGGCCACTAGGGTGTAGGGGATGGGGTGGTAATGGCATGGTTTGATCAATTGGAGACAGAGGGAGTGTTTTGTGGTCAAATGGGTGGCTAAACTCTGTAGAAACAGTGAGCTAGCTATTTGTGTTTGATTCTGCCTGCCATGTGTTTGATGAAATGGCCGTAAGAGAAAAAGTTTTGAATTTTGGTTTCAAATTTTTTGAGTGATCTCCACTAGTGATAGGTAGTCTCTGGTTGCAAGGGTTCTGAAAAATGGAGCTCAAAAAGATGGTTTTTGAAATAGGGGTGATCTATGCATATGCATTAGATTCCATTTTAAACTATCATTTAAAATAGTTAACATAATGTTTTTAGCAGATCCAAAGGTGGGCCTTGGTACCTCATTATGTGTACTAGCAAGGGGTGCAAAGATCAAGAATTGTTTCTATTAAGAATTGAGTACTAGGAATAGCCAAAGTAGGCATGAGAGTTAAATTTGCCAAAATGACCATTCCTACTTTTTAATTCTTTTTGATTTGATTTTCTTTAGGAAAAGTTTGGGAATGATGTAGATGATGTTTAAATCACCTAAGAAACATTTTGCAAGCATTGTATCAATCAATCATGGCAATTCAAACAACTCCTATTTTAAATGCACACATATATGAATGCTTTCATTTTAAATTTGGAAAAGTTTTTGTTAACCCTATTTTTGGATGATTTGATCTTGATAAGCTTGGATTAAAGTTTTGGAATGTTACACACCCCGTGGAAGTAAAGATAGAAAGAAGCTCTATAACTCCCTCTAGGACCCCCCCCCCTGAACGACACCTAGGATGCTACCCTCCCCGCTTGTCGTTGTCCGCTACCTTAAGAACTATCTTTTGCCGCCCCCATAAGGATGTCCCCGGTTTGTAATCTCCGACCTACCCTAGTCTAATCCTAAGGGGGAAAGACTGCGTCTTTCCCGTGAAATATAATAACCCTGTGGCAGAAGCCATCCAACAGCTGGACCCAAGGACGTATACTAGAATACAATAATCCCTTAGGACAAGCACCGTAAATCCTAGCAGCCGGAAGATCACTCCTCGCAATCATGGTTGAAGCCAGCTCAACTCTCGTGCTTTCAAGACAACTAGAGACAACCTCACTGTCGAAGTGCCCCCTTCCAAAGACAAAGCCGGCAAGTTAGTACGCAAGAAACACATAGCACTAACTCAAGGACAGATCCCCTAACCTTATTCTCCCGAATCTCGGGACGAGATTCTTTTAAGGGGGAAAGGTATGTAACATCCCAATTTCAGTAACCCTAATTAGTTGTCCAGAATGCAAAAATCAGGGGGAACAAAAACTTTTTCTTGTTCATTGGAACAATGTTTGCCTGTTGTTTGTTTGTGCTTGTCCGTGAAAGTGTATCCTAGGATATTCCTTACCTTACCCTCAGTTGACAAAAGCTATTTCCCAAAACTATCCTGGCTCAACTTACATATTATCAAACGTTCTGGCATTTCAAAACATGAGCCAAGATGATTATGCAACCAAAACTATGGAGATATATATAATACAATCTCCTTATGTTTTCAAGACATAACCCTCAACTAACCTTATCTCTAATTTTCCCAAAACCTCCTTTCAAAGCATTTGAATTCTACTCTTGGTAGATATACCAAGGACTCTTACCTCTTTTAAACCCCAACCCTTAAAAATTGCCCCTGCTTACCTCAATCTAAGCTTGATGGTAACCCTAGTATTAGTTGATTAGTTTAAAAGATGAGTTGCCTTGATCTGCTGTCTGATGAATTCCCTTGATCTGTTGTTTGTCTTGTTTGCTTAGGAAGTAGTATGAGCTACTCTAGGAGATCATCACTAGGATCAGGAGGTTTCCAAATCACCCCACCCTAAGCAAGTTTGCAAAGCAAGATCAAATCACCAGATACTAGGTGATCATCTAAAAGCCTTAGCCAGATCATTCCTGCAGTGATCCATTCTAGAAGATTCCAAGTCCATGAAGACCAATATCAAGTATGGATCCCTTATAATCAATCCACACTTCAACATCATCCACTTGTTGATGCTCTGATACCTTGCAACCCCTCCAAGAACATTCCCTCTCCTACTCTAGTCAAAATCCTCAAATCTCCCAGATTTTGACAAAGTCTGGAAACTATTTCAACCCTACCTTTTTGGATGTCTCCCTTCCTCAACCCTTGTGTATTTATGGAAATGCACCTGAACCATCTTGTTAACCATCGTAAGGACTACCAAGTCCCACTTCTTCCCTCGGTTAGATCATCCTTCAACCTACTTGTTCTTGATGGTTTTGCAGGCAAGAAAATAACTTTTCCTGCAAATCTAGTCATCATGCCTACTTTGGTAGAGGCTCACACCACCATCCAATCTTCTATGGACCAACTCTCTGCATGGTCGTGATCTACTCATATAGTTCTATCAAAATCTACTTCACTTGTTCGAAGTGGATCCTTGAGCTTATTAAACCCACATGGTTTATAAGACATCCTGACTCATTTTGGTATGGCAGCCTTATTTTCAACAAAGTTTGCCACCATCCCCAGATCACCTCAAAGTCAATTAATTCAAACTCTTTCAGCCATGTTTACATATATGACTTAGTCTATCTAAACATCTATCCCTCTCATCAAGGTGAACTCTGAAATCCAAGATACAACCATGTTTAGGTGGTATAAAAATAACATCACCCTAGATCTTCAATTCCATGTATCTCCATCTAATTCAAGTTGGAATTCCCTTCCTCAAGGTTGCAAATGCTTGATACACCTTGTCTACACCCTCTACCTTGATCATCAAGATTTATCAAATATTATCCATAATTATTATGACCCCCAAATCTATTGATTTTCCTTATTAGACAAAAACCTCCAAAACTTCTTCCATAAAGGAAAGTTTGGTTTTTGCCAAAACACTTATCCAAATTTTGTCTCAAGTGAGTTCCATATATCATACCCTATCTTACCATCTCAAAAATAAATACTTCTGAGAAGTTTTATTATTTCTTTTTGCCCATTTTCTTAAATGGCTGAAATGGAATAATAATTGTTTTAAATCCTTTTATGCCTCAATAAATCTTGGGAAAATTCCCCTAAGTGTGTATTCACATTTTGTACCCTCTCAAACCAGAAACCAACTTTGCCCCATGTAAAAATAGCAAATGATCTTCTAGAAACCACTTCTACCCTTTTTGAATAAATGGATTTATGAGGACTAAAACCCCTTATAAAAATCTCAATTAAATCCTAGGAGTCTACGTTGACCTCATCTATCTGCCAGTACCACTTCCTCATCTTTCCCAATGCAAGTTTCTAGACTTTCTTCATAACCACCAATGTGATCAAAGTTGCCAATTAAGCAAATCCATTACTCAAACCACTTTCAAATCTAATCAAAACTTGCTCAATGCATATCCTTAGCACCAGGACACACCCCAGGTCGACACCAATGTAGCTCCACTCCAGCCTTGCCCATTTTACCCTTGTACTAATAGAGAGAGAGAGACAACCCCAAATCTTACAAGGATCTACCTCAATAAATTACCACAGCACCCCTACCCCTCTCTGCCGATTAAACCCATTCTTACCCCTCCCCACCGTTACCTAGGCCAATCCCTGGCCAGCTGATGACCCACAAGTATAGGGGGTGTATCGCAGTATTTTCGAGGGAAGTGAAACCCAATTTATTGATTCGACACAAGGGAAGCCAAAGAATATTTATAAGCCTTAAGAACTGAGTTGTCAATTCAACTTCACCTGGAAGCAATCTTGCTCATAGCAGTTTATCACTAGCAACAGTTTTGTAGTAGGAATAGCAAAGTAGCAGCAGTAGTAAAGTAAAGACAGCAGTAACAATAGTAGTAAACAGTAGGATTCGAGTGCGGTAGGCATAGGCATGGATGGACGGGCGTTGCATGGACAAGACAATTCACATAGCAATCAGAACATAGGGCAATTGAAGATAAATAAGATAAAGCATCCAATTACTAGTTAATCCTAGGCATGTGTTCCATATATAGTCATACGTGCTCGCAATGAGAACTTGCACAACATCTTTTGTCCTGCCAGCCCGTTTGCAGTGGGGCCTCAAGGGAACTACTGGCAATTAAGGTGCTCCTTTTAATAGAGCACCGGAGCAAAGCAGTAACACTCCTGAACACACGTGATCCTCACATCAAAGCCATTCCCTCCGGTTATCCCGATTTCTGTCACTTTGGGGCCATTGGTTCCGGAGAGCAACGTGTGTATACAACTTGTAGATAAGACCAAAAAACAATACTATCATAATGAATCAATAACATGTTCAGATGTGAAATCATGGCACTCGGGCCCTATTAACAAGCATTAAGCACAACAAGTCGCAACTAAGTCATAAAGCACTAATAAAAGATACTAGGCACCATGCCCTAACAATCTGATGCCACTACATGAACGATCTCATCCAATCCCTACCATCCCCATAGCCTACAGCGAGGGATTACTCACTCATAGATGGGGAAACATGGATGGTCGATGGGGAAGTGATGGTGATGATGATGGTGATGATCTCCTCCAATTCCCCGTCCCGGCAGGGTGCCAGGACGGAGTTTCTGGTGTTGTTTCGTGGAATCTGGTGGTGGCGGCGGAGCGGAAATCCTTTTGGAAAAACGTCGACCCCCCCGGAGTTTTTAGATCAGAAGGCTTCTTATAGGCGAAGAGGGAGACCGAGGGGGTGCCTGGGGCGGCCAGACCATGCCCTTGCGCGGCCAGGCCCGACCCGCGTCTGGGGGGTGTGGCCAGCCCCTGGCCTACCTCCGTCTCGTATTATGGCTTCGTGAGTCTTCCGGAAAAATAGGCACTTTGGCTTTTGTCCCGTCCAATTCCGAGAATATTCATTTTCTGACTTTCCTGGAACCAAAAATAGCAGAAAATAGGCAGATGGCACTGTGGCTCTTTTTAATAGGTTAGTCCAAGAAATCATATGAAAAGTACTCCAAAGTGTGGACAAAACACAAGAAAGTGGATAAAAGCAAGCATGGAGCATCAAAAATTATAGATACATTTGCAATGTATCACCAGCTCTACCCCTCCCCCATGTCCAAATTGGACATTTCCCCTCTCTAGCTCCCCTCCTTGGTACAAAGGCCAGAGGGCACCCTAGCATGCCCCCTGCCCCTCATTTGCTCCCTCACACCTCCACTCACTTCCCCCAGGCTCCACTCCCTCTCCGCTGCTCTGTGCTGCCAGAAAAAGAAGAGCAAGAAGCATCGGCCTTGCTCGAGATCTCAGCGTAGCTCCCTCCTCCCCCTCCTTCTCCCTCTACATGTCACCTTGCAGTGACCAGCTCCTCCTCCTTTATCTAACCGTGCCATTTTTCCTGCCCAGGAACGACTCCTCCGTCGTCGTCGAGCTCCGACGAGGTCACCCTTGGCCTCTGTCGCGCGAGCCGTCTCCCGGCGACCACCACCGTCGTGCCGCCCCTCGATCTGCTCGTCGTCGTCGACCGCGTCGCCCTGCCGCCTCCACGTCATCTCCCGATCCCCAGATGACCTTCCCAGATGAGCCCCACCGCCCCTAGGGTTTCCTCCACCGCGGGTTCTGTTTCCCGTAGACGACAACCCCACGCCGTCCATCTCCACTTAAACAGACGGCCAGATCTGGCCGATACCCTTTCGGCCGCCTCCTCCCACTGACTATGGGCCCCTCTTGCCAGGTTCAAGCGTAGGCTCCCGCATGCCACGTCGCCCCGCCGTGGGCCGAATCCACCCCCTGTGTCCCATTTCCCCTCAGATCCAGCCCAGCTGCTCTGTCTTCTTTTCCTTTTATTCCAGATCCAGAAAAATACCAGTATGATTAAATCCATTTGAAAATGGAAATAAAATCCAAATGCCAAAATATAAATTTCTGGTAGTTCCCTGGTGTTTTCTCAATCATGCAGAAGTAACCCCAAGTCAAAAACAATTTCCATTATTTGTTGGTAATTATTCTACTGCCAGGTGTACTTTACCCTAATTAAATTCCTCAGAGAGTTCTACATCTCCATTTGGAGAGAATCAAAGCCCTACGGAGAGGTATTTAATATACCTATCATCTAGTATAGGTCCTATACAAAGGTGAACAGGAAGGTGCCCTTAGCAAAAATATCAAAAACAACAACTTTCTGCCTTAGATAAATTCTCCAGGTCAAGCCAAATGTGGTATTGACCTGATTCCACCTCCCAGTACACCCTAGTATCAAAACCTACCAAACCCGAGCAGCTCAGAATTTATTGATCTCTGGTTGAATTACAGTGAATTAAATACTTCTGTAAGTGATATTTTCACTAAATAATTCACTCCAGCAGTTTGACAACTCCAAAAAGAGTGAATCCAAATCTCACAGAAAGATATTGTAAATACCTACCACATACCCTTGGATTAAATTCAATAGCTTCTATATAATTTATCTGATGAAGAAGAGAAAAACCTTACAGAACTTCCTTTGGGAATTTCCTGAAGGCATTCTGATAATTCTTTTGAGAATATTCCAACTCTAGGTGTTTCAGTATATCAAACATTACCTAACCACCCAAGGAAATAATTTTTGGAGCTCCAGATAAATTCTGGTGAATTATTTCCTCAAATTAGAGTTTAATCCACTATAAAAATCATAATTAAATCTAGGAAATTGATAATCAAGTGAAACCACTTGTGTTGGTCTTGTTTTGTCAAGACCTATCTGAGGATATCACTGTTGCACATTGGTATCCTACATACCTCAGAACCCCACTCCAAGTTCATGGTATTTATCCTAGACATCTATCTTCCAAGAGAAAAACACTACAATGGCAATCTAGTAATTCCACCCCTTACTACCCAATTTCTCCAAAACCTCCTAAGTTCAGTAGTTTCCCTTATGTTTGTTTCCTGAATGGTTTGATGCTTGTATTCCTTGTATTGATTGTGGTATTTTCTACTTGCATGTATACTCGATGACGACGATAGTGTGAGTGTTTGACGACAAGAAGGAAGGGACTTCTTATTATTATTTATTGGGTATTCTTGGTTACCTAAAGAATTCCTGGGACTTATTGCTAATCACAGGCAAGCCACCATTCCCCGAAATTCTAATACTTGTCCTATTCTTTTATTACATGTATCGTATCTTCTTTATAAAATGCATTATCTACCTACATGTCTTGTTTTATAAATACTGCGCTAATAACTTGGCTCCTCCAAGTTATGAATGTGTGTCCATCGTGGCACCACCCTGATGTACCTACCATTTTATCCCTTTAGACTGAGAGTAAGATGGTCAACATCCTACCTCATTGAAAACCCCCGGCTTTGAGAAAATGAACTGTTTTGGGATTTACCCCACTACAAAGGTTTCAAAACTGCTTTGTAAAACCCTTGGGAAGAGGCATCGTTCCCAGTGGAGGTTTTAACGAAAGAACTGGTGTTGTTGAGAAATTAGAAAGTGAAGGGATGTTCTACGCCTTTACCGGAACAATTTCTATAAGTGCAACCACATTACCCCAGTTGCTGGGGCTTAGCTCGTAGTTTGTCTACATTAGCCGAGGCAGCTTGTACCATGCTTATAGGGAGAGATCCCTTGAATTCGGGGCAGGCGCTACCAGATATCGGATCTGAAGCCTGTTGCTTGCTTCGGCAATAGTGAGCCTGCCAGAGCAGGAGGCCGGTGCAGCAATTGGGTCTCCCGTGGACGGTATGACTTAGGTGGTACGGAAGGTTCGAAGCTGTGTTTTGGCCAGAGGTGGTCAAAAAGGTTTAAAAAGGGTTTCTACTCCAAAACTATTTTCGAAACTCTTTTTCAACAAAGATATGGAGATGTCTTGACTTATAAAGCAGAGGCATGTTTTAAAAACTCTTTTTCAACAAAGATATGGAGATGCCATAACTACAAGAGGTAATCTAGGCCTTTCAAAAACAACCCCAAATAGAGCTATCTCGCCACAGCCAGACTTGCATTTCCTTATTTCATTTATCTTGGTGGTTTGCGAGTACATTCAAAAGTACTCACGGCTTTGTCCCTGGCTATTTACTTAGCCAGACTTTCAGAGGTTCGACATCGGAAGATTAAGGTGACGTCCAGCAAGCTAGGCCGTCTTCCCAGTCAGCTGCCTGTAGGTTGAGGCACGATTGGGCTCTGCGCATGATGACATTCCGCTGCTAAGGATGGTGTAGCCATAATGGCATTTATGTAAGTCCTATAACTCGTTATGTTTCGGATGTTGTAATGATACTTGTCGGTTATGTTCCACGGCTCACTGATCATGGGAACATGGAGATATGCATAACAGTGATTTCTCGGATGAATAATCTGGGGAGCCCACAGGCGCCAGAAAATAGCTTGATGTCTACGCACTTATATTCTTGTAGATAGTTGTTGGGCCTCCAAGTGCAGAGGTTTGTAAAACAGCAGCAAGTTTTCCCTTAAGTGGATCACCCAAGGTTTATCGAACTCAGGGAGGAAGTGGTCAAAGGTATCCCCTCTCAAGCAACCCTGCAATCAAGATACATGAAGTCTCTTGTGTCCCCAACAGACCCAATACACTTTTCAGGTGTATAGGTGCACTAGTTCGGCGAAGAGATAGTGAAATACAAGTGGTATAGATAATTATAAGTGGTAACGGTGATAGAAAATAGCTTGACGGCGTGGAAAAGACTAAAGTAAAACTGAAATAAAGATAGAAGCAAGCAAACATGTAACAAATCTAATAGCAAACGGTGTTTCAGTGCTTACAAACAAGGCCTAGGGATCATAATTTCACAAGTGAACACTCTCATATAAATATATTCTTCTTTATGATACTACGCTGAACTACTCTCCGGTTGGACACTCTAATCCATCGTAGGGCTATAACAACACACCTCAAAGTAAGCCTTTCCCATCTAGATAACCCCACACTGTCACCTTGAGCACTAGATGGTTCCAACAAACACCACAATTTCATAAAGACATCCAACTCCATATATAACTCATAACAAGGACTTGTAATCTCTAGCCTAAGTGTCACCATGGTGTGCACGCTGTCACTTTCACACACATGGGGACAGCAAAGATCTATTAAAGCACTTGAGTAGCAAGGTAGATCTATAGATTACAAGCTCATGATCTCAATAAGATCATGCATAGAGAGAGATGAACACATAGCTACCGGTAGAACCCTTAGCCTCGAGAGAGAACTACTCCCTCCTCGTCATGGGAATCAACAACGATGATGGAGATGGTGGTGGAGATCGATGGAGATGGTTCCGGCGGCACTTCCCCGTCCCGGCAGGGTGCCGGAACAGAGACTTTCTGTCCCCCGAATCTCCCCTTCGGTGGCGGCGGCGTTGCGAAACTTTTCGTGGATTTCTCATTGACGATTTAGGGTTTTTGCATCGGGAGGAATATATAGGCGAAGGAGGCAAGGTCGATGGCCGGCCAGGGGACCCACATCATGCCCTGGCGTGGCCTGGGCTGGCCCGCGCCAAGGGGTGGTGTGGCCCCCCTCTGTCTCGTCTTCTGGCTCCGTGAGGCTTCCAGAAAAATATGAACTTTGGCTTTTGTCCCGTCCAATTCTGAGAATATTCATTTTCTGACTTTCCTGGAACCAAAAACAGCAGAAAACAGGCAGCTGGCACTGTGGCTCTTGTTAATAAGTTAGTCCAAGAAATCATATGAAAAGTACTCCAAAGTGTGGACAAAACACAAGAAAGTAGATAAAACCAAGCATTGAACATCAAAAATTATAGATACATTTGCAATGTATCAAATGCCATCTACTTAGTTCATGCATCATATATTTTCAGCATATCTTGCCTGACCGTTCTTCTGTTCTATCCGCGTCTCATTTTATATAGGACTTTGATAGATTAATGTATCGCTTATGTGTGTTAGGACTCAGCTAGTTCACCTAAGACCCTTCCATGTACCAATAGGGAGAAAAAATATGATCGGCAAGTGTCTGATTCAGCATTAGTTTCTGTTGATGAACAATATTTCGAGGGATACCTGACTCAGGAAGTTGGACACGTAAAGGACCTCCCTTCTAGTCCGCCATCTTGTCGACCCCCCAAGGTGCTTGCTATATTTTTTAATTGTGATATATGTTGCATTTTCCATGTTTTTTATTTCAATCCCACCAAATATTTTGCAATGCCCTCTGTGTAGTTCATGTATCATATATATAGAGCACATTTTTCCTTACTATTCTTATGTTCCATCTGCATCTCATTACATATAGAACTATAACAAATTGAAGTATTGTTTATTTGTGTTAGGAATCAGCTGGTTCATGTAAGACACATTCAAGTACCAAACACGAAGCGTCGACAAGCCGTGTCCTGCTATTGCTACCGGTGGAACAGAAACACATGTTGTGAAATACAATAAATGAAAATCACAAAACTCACATATGGCTAAAAAGTGTCGCCCTGGCGGCACACCACAGGTTCCAACAGTAGTAGACGCAGCAAATACCATCCCACACATTCCATAATCACCAATTTCCAATCAAGATACCCAACAACAATTGACAGCCGAACCAATTTTGACCTCTACTTGCCTAACACTGCTGGCACAACACCAACAAGCTAGCAATGATCACCAACATATTGATCAGCCTGTCACCAAACAAAGTATGTGTTCCAAGGATTATTGATGCATGCTTCCTTATATATACCATGCAAGCTTGATGTAATGGTTGAATTGGCAGCTACATGAAGATTTAAGAAAAGGGGGCCGACGGTAAGAAAAAATCTTGAAGCTAAAATTTCCGGAATGCAATCTAGATATGGCATCAATTTTATTGTTCCTGGCAAGCGAAGGCCAGAAGATCCAGAAGGATCTGCTTTTCTAGCATCTGAAATAGGCATTTTTGTCAACAATAATATTCCCATCTTTGCATTGTTCAAGCTCTACCAACAGACCCCTGACCATTACAATTCATTACTACAGAAGTTACATGTAAGTCATGGTGCTCTATCCCATGCATTCAAGCTTGCTCTTGGTTCTATTCTAAGTCACATAACACATCAAATGTTCCATTCTTGCCGATAGACAAAATTCAACTTTTATTAGGATAATGAGGATGTAGAGTATGTTCTCATGGACATGTTCTCCTATTCTTTGCGCCAGCAGCGCCATAGGATAAAGAGTAAATACTTTGATGGTAAGGCAAGCAAGGATATTCAAAGAACGACTCCTATGGAACACACTATGACTGACCAATACTGGATAGATCTTCTCGACCACTGGTTTGATCCAAAGATTACGATATGGTTTGTGAAGACTGATACCATATCACATTCGAAATTCCTATTTGCACATCTGTATCACTAGTCTCCTTTTGTAGATGGACGCTGAAAAAACAAGAGAAAATGTGTTGCACAATGCTTAACAAACCGAACTGGATCTCGTGCATTGGTTGGCCACCTAAGCACAATAGTAAGAATAATTAATATTAATCTTCTACAGACTTTGTGCTTCTTATATTTTGATAATGTGTTCTGCCCACTTTGCAGAAAGGTGCGGTAAGTCTGTAGCAAAAATTCCAGGCATGCCAGATGAGCAAAAAAGAAGGGCTCAATCCCTCCACTGAGAGTGTTATTGTAAGTCTTTTGGTCGATTGATATTTTGTGATGACACACCCTGAGTGATTTATATGTATAGTTATATGTGCAACACTGCCTGAACTTCTGCCTAGTTTTCTTTTTAATTTAAGTAGATGATTTCCAACTAGTGTGAGTTTCAGTTTTCAGCTGTACAAAGAGTTGTCTTGTGTATATCATGCACCTGGCGATGAAGAAACAGATAGATGCCATGTTGGCATAGTCTTGTTATTGCGTGCTAGTGATAAAATTGTTATCAGTATGATCAGATAGCTATACTTCTACTACAATATATGTGATGCATAATCAGCCATGCCAACTTGTAAGATTTGTTCATAGATAGGTTAAATGTGTTGTCTGCATGTTTCTCTATATTGGCTTTTCTTCTCTCACCCATGTCTACCAACTGATAACCTTATAGATTAAATTGAATGAGGTGATGGCAAAACCTAGGAAACATGGTGTGGAACAAACCCAAGAAGAATATCTAGAAACATTTAAAATGGTTCTAAAAGGTGAAGATCATCGTAAAAGCACGTTCCTGCATAATGCTGGGTTGTCACAGTGCAAATCCAAGTCCAAGGCCAAGTCCAAGTCGCCGTATTTGTCTAGTCAGGAAGAAATTGTAGCACTGCGGGTTGAACAGGAAGTGCATAGACGAGCAATTGATGATATGAGACAGAAAGCATTAGCAAGTGATGCAGAGTTGAAGATGTTACGAGATCAGCAGAATTCTCGAAAGCCCATAGATGAAGAGACTCTTCTAAATTGAAGATGAACCCTGACAATGACAGGTGAGTACAATGGTCATGTGAAATGGTTCCTACTACAGAGCCCGAGTTGTGTTTGGGGCCATGTAACAAAAACAGAGGGAGTATTTGTTTCACATCATGCTTTTATCTATTTACCGCATGCTCGATGCACAAAAATCCTCTGCCCCAATCTCACTCTCTCAGCCTTGGATTCATGTACCTCAGAAAGGTTTTTTCTTCTTTGGACAACTACCAAATTCAAAATCTTAGTCCATCGATAAATCCTACCACCTACCCCATTTGAATCAGAGATTATGTATCCAAATTCTTTGCCAATATGGTCAGTATTTTGATGATCAGTTGATGTGAATCATCCTTAAATTCGTACTGAGGGAGTACCGTTAACAAAATTAAAAAATCTCAATCGAGCGGCAAAACCTGGAGCCAACCCTGTTTGAATCGGAGTTATCCAATTTTCATTATGGATGATAAATTAATATCACTCTCGGCCTGAATAGGGAGTACACCTTTTATCCAAATATTGCTTGGACGCTAGCCATATTCAAAATATCATTTTGCGCAATTATTATGCTCATGGATGATTAGTTGATGTGACTCTAGGACTTGAATTCCTGGACAGATAGTGTACGGTCTACTAGCTTTTTTCTATTATTATTTGGCTGGTAGCCAGATTCAAAATCTCAATCGAGCGGCAAAATCACACACTAACCTTGAAGCATTTCCTGCCCCACCGTGTCAAAAACTTTGTGGCAAAATCTCCCATTTGGGAGTACCATTTTTCTATTATTATTATTTGGCCGGTAGCCAAATTCAAAATCTCTGTCGAGCGTCAAAATCAAACACTTACTTTGAAGCATTTCCTGTCCCACCGTTTCAAACACTTTGAGGCCAAATCTCCCACCGAGGAGAACCACTTTTATATTAATTATTATTTGGCCGGTAGTCAAATTCAAAATATCTATCGAGCGGCAAAGTCAAAAACATACTTTGAAGCATTTCTCGCCCCACCGTTTCAAAAACTTTGAGGGCAAATCTCCCATCGGGGAGTACCATTTTTCTATTATTATTATTTGGCTGGTAGCCAAATTCAAAATCTCTGTAGAGTGCCAAAATCAAACACCGACTTTGAAGCATTTCCTGCCCTACTGTTTCAAAAACTTGGAGGCCAAATCTCCCACCAGGCAGAACCACTTTTCTATTAATTATTATTTGGCCGGTAGTCAAATTCAAAATCTCTGTCAAGTGGAAAAGTCAAAAACCGACTTTGAAGCATTTCTCGCCCCACCGTTTCAAAAACTTTTAGGGAAAATCTCCCACCAAGGAGTACCATTTATCTATTATTATTATTTGGCTGGTAGCCAAATTCAAAATCTTTGTCGAGCGGCAAAATCAAACACTGACTTTGAAGCATTTCCCGCCCCACTCTTTCAAAAACTTTGAGGCCAAATCTCCCACCGAGGAGTACCACTTTTGTATTAATTATTATTTGGCCGGTAGTCAAATTCAAAATCTCTATCAAGCGGCAAAGTCAAAAATAAACTTTGAAGCATTTCCCATGTAGAACCCCAACGTTAGGAACCAACGAAGGATAGAAATAGGAATCTGTTCATATGCATGCATTCATCTGTAAAATTCGGGTAAATTTTTCACCAAATAAAAACCTAAAGAGATCAGAGTTTCTTTTACTATCTAGTGGTAGGAATAGCTCTTTGAAGTGATTGCTATAATTTTTGACATGACCTTTAGGCAATATTGTGTTTTGGGGGGGGGGGAATATTCTGAATGCAAATTTGAAATTTAAATCTTTTGATTTTTTTTGAAAATTAGAAGTTAGAAACATAAAGTGGATTTCCAAAATGAAGTATTAACATTGTTTGATTATATTATAGATATATTAAACAACAATATGAATTTAAGACAAGGAAATTCAAATAAGAAATGAATTCTTTTTTCTTTTATTTATTCCATAATAATATTACAAATGGATATGATTACATCAAACGGACTATTACAAGGAATAGAGTCCAATAAAATGAGTCTTTATTAAATCAAAGGAATATTATTCAAAGATTCTTTACAAAGAGAATAGAAATAAGATTACAATGAGAATCTATACTACCTATCTACTCCTATACTAAGTGTTGATAGTCTAGATCTTGTTCCTACAAAATAAGATAAATGACTCAAATAGAAACAAAAGATTAGTTGATTAGTTTTACTCACAATGGTGAATAGTGAAGTGCATTGTTCATATTAAATCATTGAGTAATTACAAAGGGGCAAGTTTCACCAATATGTAGTATATGTTCTTTTAAGGAAATAGCTCCAATGCCACATTATAAGCCAAGTAGAGAGGGGTAAGTTTCACCAGGACAGAAACCAGTAAAAGGATAGGAAGTGAAAGTCAGGTTACTTGATCTGATCCATACACAGCCAAGCAGCAAGGCAGCTTAGTCATCTAACTGCATGTTGTGTGCTGTCGACATAGCAGCAGCAACCCAAGTAGTTAAAAGAAACACTCAGTCGTGGCACAGCTACTAGTGATCACAATCTATCTCCATCTTATCAAGCACACGAGAAGAACATAGTGAGACTTTACACTTCCCAAACAAACCACCAGATAACTTACAAATCCACCAACAAATCACCACAAAATGGTGACATAAGGAGGGGGTAGTGCAGGAGGATAGCAAGAATAAGCACTAGGTCACAGGAGCAAGGAGGAGCAGAACCAGAACTTGGGGTGTGTAGAGCAGGCTCTAGCAGGTGATCAAGTCACCAAGATCAAGCTAGCAACATCAAACAACACCATAGAATCACCATCAATCAACTTGGGTGGTGAGTTTATACGAAACCATCACATGTCAAATCTCAAGATAAGCATGTGTTGATTCATATAAGGTCTCAGAAAAGCACCCAATTGGGGTGAATCCATCACAGAAGTGATAAAATAAATCCCAAAGAATCAAACTTTGCAAATCACTCCAATATCTCAGCATGTGCATCATTAACCTTGGATAATAACACATTTTCATAGCTAATAAGACAGTAGCCTTAAGTAAGGAGTTCTGGGCACATCCAATGGATGGTAGCACCTCAGAAACTATTTCATCTTAAGGATTTATATCAAACTACATGAGATGACAAATCATTTTCTTATAGATCTATAAGAGTCATTGTTTACACTTAACATCTAGGCACATCTATGAGGATCAGCAGGTAAAACCTTAATTTTTATCTAGTATAGCCTCAGACCAGCATCATAGGATTGGTAAGATTAAATAGTACCATAGGCTAATTTATCCAATAAAGTTTCTCAACTCTCAGATGCTCTAGAGTACAAATATAAATAGCCCAGTATCAGGATAAAGCGTGTGTACCATTCAAATGAATCTTTCATCGGTATTCATCCTAAATCAAGCTAATCATAAATAGAAACTTGCAACTAAACTTGCAAAAAATCACTCAATCATTTTCCTGGAATACATAACCAGGAATCATATACATTCGCACAAACTATCCTAATCAGAGAATCATATGGAGTATCAAATCAACTCTAATCTAAACACATCAACACAGGCCAGTGTACTAGAGTTTAGGGAAACATAACTGACAGTGCTACTGTCAGTACCAAGAACATTAAGAAGTAAGTTGAAACCACACCAATAGAATCAATAGCCAACAGTTAGAAAAGAATCATCACCACAGGTAATTCTACATCATTCATTAACCTCAATAATCAACACAAAGGGATAGAACCCTAGCAGCACAGATGAACCCTAATTAGAGATTTTTTACCGCAAGCACCCTAGAGTTGCAAGGAAGGACCGGTGGGGAAAGAGAGAGGTAGAGTTACATGTAGCCTCGCTGAAGTTTAGAAGAGGAAGAAGAAGGGCCGACGAGCGCTCATGGCGACACGAGGAGAACCCGAGGGAGCTGCAACCTGCGCTGAGCCATGCGGCGGCGGTCACAGCCACACGAGCAGCAGCGGCGGCACCACAGGGCCACCGGAGTCGCGGCACAACACCACAGGGGCAGCGGAACACCACATCACCGGCAATCACCAAACCCTAGGGTTCGGAGAGGAGGCGGCCTAGCCAGAAGAAGCACCCAGCAACAAATCGAACTGGACGGCGTCGACTACCCCATCGCACACCAGGGCGGCGGTCGGAGAGGCCTGGGGAGGCCGGAATCGCTTGACGCTAGCGTCGACAGCATCGCATCTCTTCAGGGGCATGAGAGAGGAAAGGGAACGCGTGAGAGAGAGGAGCGAGTGGTAATGGGCCATTCGTTTAGAGAGGGTATGGCCAGCCTAGATGGGTCGAGTTAGGGATGGGCTAGCCCAATGGGCTAGGTCCAGATTTAAAAGAGAAAATCTAAATAATTTATCAAAAAGACCAAAATACCCCTAGGACTAAAAAAGGTTCTAAGAAATAAAATAAAAATCCTAAAAATATAAATAAAATACCAATGAACTCACAAAAGTATCCTCTATTCAAAAATAATAATAGAGGGAATTTTAGGTAACTAAAATTAGAACTGTTATTATGAATATATATTCCTTTTAAAATTTTATAAAAATATACAAAACACTTAAAGTTGAATAAAATTCATTTTTAAGATCCTAAAAGGAAGTACAATTATAGAAAAATACCAGTTTATATTTCTTGAAAAGTAAATCAAGCGTGATAAAAATAAATTCTTATTTCCTTAAAGGGATTTTAGTTTAACATTTAAAAGAGTTAAAAATTAAATAAACTCATTTTTAAACTCTTAGAATTATACTAGTTATCATAATAATGCTAAATTTAAAAAATTATAAGAATTTAATGATTTTGAGTAATACTTTTCTTTTATTAATTAAAAGAAACATAAAACCTTTATAAGGTGGGTAAAACACGCAATGAAGGAAGATAATAAATCATTGCATGACATTACTATGCATTGCATATTGCTTCTTTAAATATTGTCCTTACAGGGCAATAATGGTTTTCTGTAGAAACCGAAGCTCAAGGTCAAGTGGAAGTGTCCGACCTCACTACCTTGCAGACACAAGGCAAGTTCATCACTTGCTCATGTATTTTGAAGAGTCTTTATGAAAGTATTTAAAAATTGTGTGTTATCATCTATATTCTAAAAGAGACAAAAAATAAGTATTTCCCCAAACAAATGAAATGCTATTATCATCCTAAGTGATGATACATATTAAGAATTGTAGTGGAATCTAAGATTTCAGTTGCAGAACAAATAGGACTTAATAACCCATGAAATCAGTGATTCTAGCGCCGTATATTACGCATTACCCATAAGATTTGGAATGGGACGGAGAAGTCAGCTGGATCTTCTTCCTTTCGCATGGACGAATGACCTGATCATGAGGCTGTGGATTTCTCGTGGAGAAACCTAGCACATGGGTGGAACCCCTTAGTTTCTCGTGATTTTGGTGTCTAGATTATCTTGAGAGGCTGGCAGTGGTTTAGCTGGTCCTTTAAGGGAGCTTGCCAGGGCATAACCATCTCAAAGAGTCTTCAGGGGCCTACCAGAGTTATAGCCGGTCCTATAAGGGGCTTGACAGAGGTGGGGCATGTCCTGGATGGTCGTGTCTTCATGCAGGGTCGCGGAGAGGGGCAGTGATTGTCTTGGATCACCTACTAAGCCCCACATCACGAAATTGTGGACGTGAAAGTATGCCCGGTTGTGCAACAAGGAGTTGATCTCTTATGGGTAAATCAACGCACCTCTGCAGAGTGTAAGAACTGTAACTTGTTACTCCTTGTTCTGGGAAGGAGCTACGAACGTGGCAGGAAAGGAACTCCATGAAGTTCTGGTCAACCTGTGAAAGATGATGGGCATAGTTTTTGGATAATAAAATCAATCTTTGAAGAAATGTTTACTAAAACTGCATAGTAGCATGGACTTATAGTCCGAGGCGGTAGTTAGAGCATCAAACTTCCCACCTTGCATATGGTGAACTTGCTGGGTAACGCTGTTACTCACTCTTTCCTTTGAACCCCTTGCTAGACTTTGAGGGCCAGAAGGATGACCAGGTGTATGCTATGGAGGTCCAGAACGACATCTACTATGAAGAGCTGGACATGTCCATTGGAATCAAAGTGGTGGACTATGGGATACACTATGGAGCTGAAGACAACGAATCAGAGTAGTTGTCAAGCCGGAGCATAGTTACCTAGGTTGATCCGAATAGCACGAACCCTATAGAATAAGTTGTTGAGCTCACTTCTTTATTACCGTTGTGTATTTCGTTCTTCCGCTGAACTTATTGAATAAGTTATATGTTTTTTAAGTTTGAATCACTTAAAGTCTTGAACTTCTGGTATTGTAATAATAATGAAGTGTGTATGTTTGTAATATGGACCGGCAATGTTTCTGTTGTACCACTCTGAGGGATGTGATATTTACAGAATGGTGTTCTGTGGATGTCATGTCAATGACTATAGTATACTACACATGCAGTGGTATGCTAGGTCACCGCAGCTGGTATCAGAGCAATTTCTTTAACCCTAGGTTGGAAACCTAGTAAAGGGTATTACCTGTAGGAGTCTAGGAGCAACGATAAAGAGTTTTCTAGATTATATGATGAATATTCAATTGGGAATATTTCGTTATATCTTTTAGTGCGATAATTCTTTATTATGCTGCATCATTATAATTAATGGCTACTAATTATGAATGTTTTGTATACATTTAAAATGGCACCAAAGTTTCCATAACGGACTTTGGCAAGGAAAGAAGAAACTCTTGATGATTATCAGGGGACTTTAACTGAACAGGTTCGAGAACTTCTTAGGGTTTTTGGTTGCACAACTAATATTCCAGTTAGTACCTTGACATACCATGATGGACGAATCTTATCCAAATATCGTGTTAGTATCCAACTACCAGCAAAGCTTGGTTTATATCACGATTTACCTATGGGGGGAGGTAGAAGTCACCTAGCATCATACCATGTTACTATTCTGGAGGCGATATCCAATGTTCAGGAGCACAAAGCACAAGAGTTCATTGGAAGCACATATTATGTGATTCCTCACGACTCTACAGACATGGAGCCAGTTCCGGATCATCTTACTTTAGTAAAGAAGCATCCAAAATTATCTTCCAAGTTTATGGATAAGTATCGACTGATAGTTGGGTCTTTGTATAAGACACATCAGGTTATTTTGGAGGATCAGATTGATATCCTAGAGGATTTAACCAACCCTGAATGAAGGGAGAAGTTAGCATCTCAACTGGAGAATGAAGCAGTGGGTAGGGTTAGCCCAACTTTTAAGGATATACCTATAGATTCAACATCTTTTACACAATATCCTTATTCACCTATGCCAGAACCCACTAGATGTCCTGATGAGGGTATCAGTCATCTAGTACCACAAAATTCTTGGGGAACCGAGGACTCGGAACTACCTATTGGAAACTCCGAATCATGGAGGTACGGATCTATGGATGGATCTACCGGGAATCCTATTCCTATGGAAGATTCTGTTGGTGATACCGGGAAAACTAGTCGGATGGGAGTGAGGTCTTATTCCATTGATGGAAGGGATGTCCATGTAGAGGATGTATAGTATGATGAGGAAGATCCTGAAGAAAGGGTGTTTGAGTCACCAGAACATTATCCTACTCCAGATAACATGCACTATCCAATTATAGATGAGGACTATCGTACCTAGTAGAGTACTTAGGGAGCATCGGAAGCAGAATATTCTGTTGATTACTCTGGAGTCGGGATGCAGGAGGCGATTGAAGAAGACAGTGATGAGGATGTTTATGAAGATACCTCAGATGAGTTGGAAGGTATGGACGCACTTTAGCTGGATGATGTGTCAAGTCCGGATACTTCTGATACTAAGTATCATCCATCAAAGAAGCAAGTCGTTCCACAGACAGTGCATTATACTTCACGTCAGCATGGTTGTACTCTGGGTATGTACGATGAACGTCGCAGCTTATGGGAAGCATGACCTTGAGGAGGAGTATTCTAGTGGTGATACGGAAGTTAGAGTCTGAGCACTTGATGTAACAAAATAAATGGGATAGCATCCACGTGAGTTGGTAATACCTGAACGGTATGGGTTTGTAATGATGTTGTACTAACTATGTTGTTTGTAATGTATAATATGTGAAACACATATTTGGTTCTTATTTGGATTTTGATTTCCATTGTGTGACTAGTTCTGTGCATGAAGTTGAGCTTAGAACACATATGCATGATGCAATTATTGTTGGGTCCGCAGCATAGAATTTTTTTTCCTATGGTGTAACTACACGCAAAGATCTATCTACTAGGTACAAAGCAAACGGGTGGACATACATCCATAGAGAACTTACCCTCGGAGACAACAAGCTTTGTTAACGAGTAGGAACTCATGGTTGATGTAGTCGTACACTTGCCGATCTCAAGATCGTGAGGAAGTCCGATGCAGAAGCGCATCCGCATCGCACACACGCTCAAGCCACCGGACAACCTCCACCTCCTCGCCCAGCGATCCAGGAAGCATCAACTCCTTCCGGATGAAATGCCACGGAACATGTATCTCGCTAATCCGAGACCATGGGGAATAATTCTAGAGGGAGAGAGATCCTTCACAAGGAGGTGTGTGGATGAAGGAGGAATGGGTGGCCTTTTATAGGAGGAGGGGTGCCCCTCTCTCCATGGTCGGGCGCATGGGGGTGACCCTCACCTCCCCATACATGTGGTGCTAACTCCACCACATTAAACCGCCTCTTCACATTCCCTTTTAAAGTCTCCACTTTAAATGCATTAAGTTTCTCCAAATTTAATGCTCTCTCATTTAATAAAACTCTTTTATTAAATTTATTCAGAATTTTGTTAATTACTTTAATTAACAAACATTCACATATAGCCCCTTGCAATATTTCAATATCACATGCAGAAACACCTTCTGCAATTTCACCCGAAACAATTTCTGGTTTCTATTGAAACAATTCCTGTGCTTTGCAATTCTTTCGTCTGAAACATATGTGCTCCAAAATGGTGTCCAGTAACTCTTAAGTGTTCCACCCTACGGTTCGCGAATAATGTAGACATGATCGAGACCCTTCTCCGATCAATAATCAGCAGCGGGACCTGGAGATCCGTACTGACTCCTACACATTCAATGATGACTCCTGTGATCGTGAGAACCTTTAACGCTTGTAACTAAATCCCTTTGTCTCTCGATATATTACATGTCTGAGATTCGATCATCGGTATCTCCATACCTAGTTTGATCTCGTTACCGACATGCACTCTTTTCTCGTTCCCGTGATATAACATTCTAGTGATCACATCACTTGCTTGCAAGCTATCCTAATGTGATATCACCGAGAGGGCCCAGAGTATATCTATCATCATCGGATTGACAAATTCCACTCTTGATCCATGAGCCTCAACATAACACCTTCGTAGCACTGAACCCATCTTTATAGTCACCCTGTTACGGTGTGACGTTTGATGTTATCAAGATACTCTTCCGGTGTTAGCAATTAACATGATCTCATGGTCTAAGGATAAATATTACTTTGTATGATGTTATAGCAATATAAACACAATGACTTGATCGTAATGCTATACTTCGGATGAATGTTCATCACATCATTCCACCAATGGTGTGACCTTGTTATTAACAACATCCAATGTCCATGATCAGGAAACATCCTTGTTATCACTATGTTAATCAACAAGCTAGTCTATAAGAGAGGCATGACTAGGAACCCTTTTTTTTATTAAACACACATGTATTGATGTTTCCTATCAATACAATTATAGCATGCAAAATAAACATCTATCATATACAAGGAATACATAATAACAACTTTATTATTGCCTCTTAGGGCATATTTCCTTCAGTCTCCCACTTGCACTAGAGACAATAATCTAGTTCACATAGTGATAAATCTAACACCCATGGAGTTCTGGTGTTGATCATGTTTTTCCCTAGGGAGTACTTTAGTCAACGGATCTGCTACATTTAGGTCCGTGTGCACTTTACAAATCTTTATATCTCCATCCTTGACATGTTCGCGGATGCAGTGAAACCGGCGCTTAATATGCTTGGAATTCTTGTGAGACCTTGGTTCCTTTGCGTTGGCTATGGCTCCATTGTTGTCACAATAGATCACCATCGGGTCCAACGCACTGGGAACCACACCCAGTTCTGTAATGAACTCCTTCATCCAAACCGCTTCCTGCGCTGCTTCTGAAGCAGCAACATATTCCGCCTCCGTTGTTGATCCAGCCACCACAGGTTGCTTGGAGCTCCTCCAACTAACTGCTGCTCCGTTCAAGAGAAATACATATCCGGATTGAGACTTAGAGTCATCCGGATCGATGTCAAAGCTAGCATCGACATAACACTTAGCGACTAGCTCTTCTTCACCTCCGTATACAAGAAACATATCCTTAGTTCTTCTCAAGTACTTAAGGATATTCTTGACCGCTATCCAGTGTTCTGAACCTGGATCAGATTGGTACCTACTAGTCAAACTAATAGCATGTGCCACATCCGGTCTTGTACATAGCATGGCATACATTATAGAGCCTATGGCTGAGGCATAGGGGATCTTATCCATTATCTCTCTTTCTTCTGCCGTACCAGACTTTGAGTCTTACTCAATGTCTTGCCTTGCAACATAGGCAAGAATCCCTTCTGACTTCCATCCATATTAAACTTCTTTAATATCTTATCAAGGTATGTACTCTGCGATAGCCCAATTAGGCGTCTTGATCTATCTCTATAGATTTTAATGCCTAATATATATGAAGCTTCACCAAGGTCCTTCATCGAAAATTTGCTGTTTAGATAACTTTTAACACTGTTTAAAAGATCTAAATCATTTCCAATCAATAA